>WNWK01001843.1:0-245526 GCA_009830355.1 Cherax destructor | reverse complement strand
AGTTAAAATCTCCCATTAACACAACATTTTCATATCAAGACGCCTTATGAATTTCGTCCCTTAGCAGCTTACTGCACTCCCTATCCAGGCTTGGGGGCCTGTAAATCCCACCCACAATTAATTTTTCACGACCCTCAAGTAACTATAGCCAAGCAGATTCTGTGTCCGATGTTTCTAATTGTATATCTTGTCTAATACAACAATTTAAATTATCTCTGACATACATCGACACTCCACCACCCTTCCTGTTGACCCTATCAGTGTGGAATAGTTTACAACCCTGTATGTTGCACTCGGAAGGCATTTCTCTATCTTTCAGGTTGAACCAGGTCTCTGTTATAGCAATAATATCTATATTACCTACAATTGCTAATAATTTTAGCTCACCTATCTTATTTCTTAGACTCTTACTATATGGATAGTAAACCTTAAGGGAGCTAGTCACTCGTTGCCCTATACTATCTCTCTTTGTTTGTTGATCAATTGCTTTGCCTTTACTAGCCACTTTATTTTGAATATTGTCTTTCAAACATATCCCTGAGGTATCTTGGTAATATCTGCTGTTTTCAACCCTAATACTGCAGCCTGATTGTTTCCCACAAACACCCATATCTCTATAATCTATCAGTTTAAAGTCCTAGACAAGTCTCCAATGATCAATGACCCCTCAATCGAATTGGCTAATACAACCACTCCAGCAGCAGAGAGATGAACCCCATCCCGTGCATACATATCACGTTTGCCATTGAATTTGTCCCAGTTATCAATGAATGGGATTGCAAGTTCCTTGCAGTACCTCTCTAGCCAGCAATTTATACCAATTGCCTTAGACATCCATTCATTGCCCACTCCATTTCTAGGCAAAATGCTACATACGATTGGGATCCCTCCCTTAGACCTGACTACTTCTATGGCTGACCTGTACTTATCTAGTAGCTCCTGTCTCTTGCCCTTCTCAATGTCATTTCCACCAGCACTAAGAGAGATAATGGGCTTGTTCCCATTACCTGACATAATATCCAACCTGCTGAATATGTCACCAACACCAGCTCCTTGGAGGCACACCCTCTGTCTGACCTTCCTATCTCTGTTACAAAAAGCTCGGTCCATATATCTTACCTGAGAGTCTCCGACAATCAGAATATTCTTACCTTGATTAGCAGGGGAGTCAGTGGTATCTTTAACCTCACTAACCACTGAAGTACACTCGTCCTGGAGAACAGAGAATCGATTTCCCACCTTCACATCTTCTCTGTTAACCTTCCTTCTTCCTGAATTGTAAACCACTTGCCACTTAAAGCGGCTGCCACTCTCACTGTTTGTAACCATTTCCTCCTTACCGGCTCCAACCATCTCACACTCACTCCCAAACCCATATAGGCGAAGCTTCAGCCTCCTATTTTCCACCTGAAGAAGTAGAACCTCCTTCAACACTTTAACCTGAGATTCTAAAACACTGCAGCGTGCCATGTGCTCGGTAACACCCCACGCTAATTCCCAGACAGCTTAGGACAGGTATGACCACACGTGACCACTGACCTCAGCGTATTGGCTCATGAAGTCACTGTGAGGCAAAAATCTAGAGCAGCCTTTGCATAGGCATCCAAAGACACCAATATGACCCGGACATCGGTAGAACTGCACATCCTTGTACAGCGAATAAAGACACGCCAACCAATCCTGGATATTCTAGACCACAGAGTGGACAAAAGGATAATGGAACAATAATTGGCGAGTGCCATTTTTATTTGAATTTTACTTTTTTGTGAAATTGCCTTGAAAAAATCTTTTACATATTTGATCCATATCTACAGACAAATTAAAATTTCAGAGAACCTCCTCCTCCGATCGAGTTAAACTTATGAAGTTCCTCTGTACTCTAAAGTAGCTGCTAAAAAGTATGTCTAAAAACAATGAAAATGCTCTTATTTGTTGAAAGGAAAAGATATAAACGCTATAAACGAAAGGAACACTCTCCTTCTTTCATCTTTTCTCCTGTACAGAGAGCGTCACCATTGTGTTCAACTGTGTGATGACATTGGTCAAGTCCATTATGTCTGCACTCAAGAGAGACTGGTCTCCAAGTGTTAACAATTACGTGACGATGGACACAAGTCAAATTATTTACAAAAAACTTATAAGTCGTTAATGTAAATCTTCGATGCCTTTTACGATCTTTCTAGTGACCGGTCACAGCTCCAGAGAAATCAATCTTTTAATTAACAAAAATGAACAGTAGCATGTTTTCCTGCATAACAATCTCGTAAGAAACTCCATTTAGTGCAGACAATGAATCAATGGAATTGAGATGCATTTTGCCTTACCCTGTGATGAATCCTAACAAGATTTTATCTTCAGGATAAGTAAATAAGAGGTGGAGAAAAAATAGATATCTAATGATTTCAATTTCATATGGAAAATATTAAAGTATTGTTTATCTGAGATGAGGAATTAATAGAGATTCTTTAATTGAGTATAAGAAAAGATCGAAGGAACTATATAAAATCCAAAACATGTGTACGATTTGAGCACTTTGACCTGGTAAGTTACAGAGGGCTCTTGGCAATAAGAAGTAAATGGGCACTGCACACATAAGGACAACCTAGATGAAATGAAGTAATAAATAATAACTACTAGCACAAGCAAAATGCACAAAACAAATAAATAACATAGAAAAAAAATTAACACCAGAAAGATGTATATAAACTTGTGAAGTGGTATATCGACCAACTGAACAAATTTAATGATAAGCCAGGAAAGTAAAAAAAGTGATTTGCTTACGAGGATAATGGATAATGTGTGTAAAATGTTTACTGCACGATGTTGCAATTCTATGGAAATTATTTTGAAGTGAAGCAATTAGAAAGTAAGAACATGAACGATGACAACGAACATCAATCCATGTAAATCAAAACACTACGATAGCAATGCAGCCCAGTTAAATAAATCTTTAAAGTTATAATATGTAGAACTTATATTGTATTAATTCAAGAAATATTGAAGAATTTCTTAAGTTAAATGAATGATTACTTAAAATATTGCAAATAACATTTAAAACTATTCAATAACATTATTTTTGTTGGAAAATTAAATTGAGATATATTGTGTATTTTCTGGGTTATAGAATAACTGCACTGAATTTACTTTGATATAGTCTTGTTTAACATGCATTTAATGGGTTTGTAAACTTATTCACTTATATAATTGTTAATTATTTACTGGTAAACAGATTTCTATTGATATTGAAACTCTTTGAAAGTTACTTCATGACCAGGATGGATTAAATGCCTATAACTTCAATAAATATTTTATCCTTTTTTTCCTTGACTAACGTTTTCATTCGGAAAATCTCAAAATTCATTAAAAATCCCAAACTTTTGTTATAGTAAAGCAACAGTCAAAAGAAAAAAAAATAATAATAAATTTCCAAATATTAATCTTAGACACGCACTCTTTTCTGTATTCCTCTGCGGTCGCACATTTTGCTCATTGAAAACTTTTTACATATGCGGCTATCATGTTATGTATGTGGTCATCTTTGCCAGCTGTTAGCACTGAAACAAGAGCAATCTAGTAGGGATATGTAACAATATATCATTTAATGACATATAGCTGCACTCTGACACCAAACTCCTCCCGTAGCTGATCACTCAAGGAGTTTGGGGTTAATTAAATTACTTCGCCTGTGGTAATTATTCCAACTGAACAATCTCTGGCCGTCAGCTGGTATATATCCTATTGTGACCATAGGTTATACTGTTAATTTCTAAGAAGACTCTAGTAGAAATCCTTCTACATTTGTAAAGACTGTACTTCATGAGAAATTATGTAAAAGGCACTCAAGTCATTTCTGAGTAACTTCTTTCATTACTGAGTGATATTTGTGAACGTTTCTGGTAATATTTGTGAACGTTTCTGGTAGTTGCTTACAGCACACCCATACTGCAGACCTGCAACAGAGCTGCACGACTGCTTCCATGTCCAGTATGTGAGTATTGTACCTAATTGATGAATTTCTGCAATGTTGCTCTGCAAGTGGTAATGCGCCCAGTAATACTTAGAAGATTCAATGACATCTCTGAATTTTAATATGTATATCTTCAGCATTATTAGTAAATAGCAAATGCTACTGATATGTGGAGATTAGGATCTTTTGAACTTTGCAATCTTATGCAACAGATTATTTTCCCATTTTGTAATACTAGAAACTCATTCTCCTCCTTAGGTTAATGGTGTGCAAAGTGCCTGTGATTATTTACTGTGACTATGCTTTTATAAAATCAACGATTAGTGGGGCACTTAAATTTACTTAATGAAAACCACGGACGAGTGATTTAAAGCAATTAACAATTCTTTAGTACGTCTCGTCAGAGACATACTAAAGACTTACTTAGTCCACTCAGCCATCAATATTTTTGGAGGTCTTCTCCCGAGGCATGCTAAAGAATCGAGGGTTCGATTCCCGACCAGTTGCACTATTGTTAATTCCTTAAAATCACTCGTTCATGGATGCAATAATATCTGTACTGCTCGAGAAGAATGTTATTCCAAGTAGGAGGAGAATGAAATTAGTCCTGTGGTCAAGTGGTACTAGGCACCTGATGTTTAAAGCATTGATGGCCGAGTAGACTAAGGCGTCTCAAAATTTTGGCGGCCTTTCAAGAGGTGTGCTAAATGATAGAGGGTCTAATCCCAGCCAGTCACAGTATTGTATATATATATATATATATATATATATATATATATATATATATATATATATATATATATATATATATATATATATATATATATATATATATATATATATATATATATATATATATATATATGCAAAATGCACATATACACATATATATCAATAACAACACTGAGCTAGCCAAGGACTCGAACACATGTTGTACTGGCCCGCCTCATGGTGAGCGATAACCACATTATGCTTTAACCCCCAGGACCACCAAATCCTACAAGAATGATGCAGCCAGCAGGTCTAGCTGTTTTACCGTAATCCGAGGACATGCGGTGGTGTGGGAGCTTCTAAGCTAATTTCATTCTCCTTCCCGTTTGGTGTACTAACCTCACGAGCAGCATATAGATATATATTATTGTAACCACGAACGAGTAGTATTGATCAATAACACTGCGCTAGCCAAGGACTCGAATCCATGTTGTACTGGCTCGCCTCATGGTGAGCGAGAACCACATGACTCTTTAACCCACAGGTCCTGTGGGTTCTCGCTCACCATAAGGCGGACCAGTACAACATGGGTTCGAGTCCTTGGATAGCGCAGTGTTGTTATTGATCAATACCACACGTTCGTGGTTACAATAATATATATATATATATATATATATATATATATATATATATATATATATATATATATATATATATATATATATATATATATATATATATATATATTATGCAAAACAACCACTGTGAAAAATAGCGAAATTTCAAGCACTTTCGTGACTTATCACATTATCAAGGAACTATAAAAAACAAAACATCAACAGGAAGGCAAGACTACACCTCACAATCACGTCACCACAACAAAACTACACCTCACAGACGCGTGACAACACCCAACTCTGTGAAACACACCTGATACTCTACCCAAGCATTACGATTTTTTACTTGTATAATGTATCATTAAATTCTTCCCAAATTTTATTAATTATAAATGAATCAAATTTATATAAACAAAAAAAAAATATATTTTCAAAACTGCTTTTCATGAAACATGATTCTATTATATTCCTGTCAACCATGGACTTGCTTGATACAACTTTCTCAGCCTTTTGAAAATCAATTGGATGGTTAAAATCTCTCACATGAATAAATATAGCATTAGAATATTGTCCAGTTCTAATGCTATATTTATGTTGTTTTAATCTTAGTTCGAGACTTTTACCAGTTTGACCGTAATAAACTTTATCGCATATTTTACAAGAAATCTTATAGATACATCCGTCAGCATTTTGAGGGAAATTCTTTATCAAAAGTTTTTTTTACTGTATCAAGATTTTTAAATACAATTTTTATATTAAAATTCTTATGAAGAGAAGGCATATCAACCAAGTTTTCATGGTAAGGGAGAACCAACATATTTTTAGTTGAATAAGGTTGGTTGTCCCTTTTTGGATTGTAAAAAGTATTTCTAGCTATTTTAAAGGATTTATCAGTTACGTTTCTTCAGTATTTTAGATCATTAGCTATATCATAAATTTTGGATATTTCTTCATCTATGAACTCTGGACTACAAATACGTAAAGCTCTCAAAAAACAATGATGAGAAAACCGACAGTTTGACTATCTTGATGTGAAGAATAATAGTGTACATTGGAACAGTTATTTGTATTTTTTTTTTTTAATTTTTAAAATTTAAATCATTGTTACCCTTAATAATTTAAACATCTAAAAAAGGCAATGAGTTATTTATTTCGAACTCAACAGTAAAATTTATAGTATGAGCTAAGCTATTTAATTGAACAAGGAAATGGTTCATATCTACATTCTTAGGCATAAGACACAAAATATCATCAATATAACTAAACCACTTAGTTCTATTAGGAAGGATTGTGTTAAGCAGTCTTTTTTTCAAAAAAGTCCATGTATAAATTACTAAGAACAGGTGAAAGAGGATTTCCCATTGCCATACCAAACTTATGAGTATAAAACTCATCATTAAATACAAATTTTGCATCAACAATACAAAGTTTAATTAATTTAATTATAGTAGGAAAAATCCCTTAGAAACCGTTAACTGTAGAGTTCGAAGTAAATAACTCATTGTCTTTTCTAGATGTTTTAATTATTAAGGGTAATGATTTAAAATTTAAAATTGCATATTGTTTTCTCCTACCACCCCCGATATTCTATGTAGACTTTATTTAAAGACAAAATACATTGACAAATATATATATATATATATATATATATATATATATATATATAATATATATATATATATATATATATATATATATATATATTACAAGGAATCTTATAGACACATCCATCAGCATTTTGGGGGAAAGGTTGGAGGGAGGGTAAAGGACTTCCAGCAAGCATGTGTGAGCGTATTTGATAGGAGTGAATGGAGACAAATCGTTTTTAAGACTTGCCGTGCTGTTGGAGTGTGAGAAAGGTAACATTTATGAAGGGATTCAGGAAACCGGCAGGCCGGACTTGAGTTCTGGAGATAGGAAATACAGTGTCTGGACTCTGATGGAGGGTGTTAATGTTGCAGTTTTATAACTGTAGTGTAAGCATGCCTCTGGCAAGACATTGATGGAGTGAATGATGAAAGATTTTCTTTTCGAGCCCCCTGCCTTGGTGGGAAACTGCCGATGAGTTAACACATATATATATATATATATATATATATATAAATATATATATATATATATATATATATATATATATATATATATATATATATATATATATATATATATATTAAGCAAATATCGCAAACCAAGTGATACAAGATGCAAACCAAGATAGCAAGTCGGGAACAGTGACTCTCGTGAACAACGCAGTAACATCAAAACTAACAAGTGTAAAATCATTAGACATGTTGATATTTTGCAATTTGTCGATGAGATCAACATTGGTTTTTAAGTGGGCTTCAGAAATGTTGCCAAGCAAAGGAGTTAATATTCTTACTAACCATTTTGACGACTTGCTATCTTATTTGCAAGAAGAATTAGATGAGTTATCTTTGCCTTTTGATAAAAATACCATTATTGAATTGATTAAGCTTTGCGTAGTTGATTGCGATGGGAAATCCGTTGTCCCCCTTATTGAGCAATTTGTATACGGAATTTTTCGAGGCTAGATTGTTGAAAGATATCCTGCCATGTAGAGCTAAATGGTTCAGATATGTGGATGACATCTTGTGTCTTTGGCCAAATGATATGGCCCTGGATATATTTTTACCAAGACCGCTCTAGTCCCGTCTATTAAATTCACCGTGGAGAAAGAGGTGGACTGTAAACTTCCATTCTTAAATGTGTTGATACACCGAGTTGATAGAAAGTTTAAGTTTACAGTATATAGGAAGGCCACCAATGTGTGCTCATACATTCACTACTATTCCAACCTTACTATGTTTTTGAGAGCCTATAGAGTGTGCAGTCCGGAGTTCCTAGATGAAGTAATTAGGAAAATATTCGACATTGGCACGAAACTGTGATATCCTAAAGTGTTTAAGGAATCCGCTTTGCTGGCAGCTAAAAAACTTATTATAGAACAGAACCTAGTATAACACCTCAGACCAAGAATGTGCTGGTCCTCCCATATAACGAGAATTTATCCTGCCGAATGCTCTTAGAAGATTTAATATACAAGTAGTATTTAAAAATTCACGGACTGTTAGAATCATCCTGATAAAGAATGCAACACAACAACGTGTTAGTGGTGTTTACAGAGTTGGTTGCAATGGTTGCAGTTTCTCCTATTTGGGACAAACTGGAAAATCATTGGAGGTGAGAATGTCCCAGCACCGTTATTCGATACGTATAGCACAGGAGTCGAACGCGATTTTCAACCATATTAGAGCTTGTAATAACCCAGCAAACTGGCAGGAAGCAAGTATTATTTTCCCTTGTTCCTCTTGTCTTGAAAGGAATATTGTAGAATCGGAAATTATTAAGCATGATAGGCAGCCTTTATACAATATCAGTGATGGGCTGTTCAAATTAGATGCGTATTTAGTTGAGGCAATAGTACACAGTTCAAAATTGGGTACTTATACGAATGCTTCAGACATCATCACACCGAGGAATTAAGGCCTATATATTTTTTCCTGCAGTTTCTGAAGGTTGAACCAGAGTTTGCCTCAGAATTATGTGGGATGAATATATGTGACTGGTTTCCTTGTTATTGAAGATGTCTTTCCCCTTTAAATGCGTTTATTTTTAATGAGCCCCGTTTCCTTTACATAACTTCTAGAAGTCCCCCCTTATACGGGACCATTTTCTCTCATAATTTAAAGGGACAGTTGGCCTTTGGGGGTGCCTGGTCATTTCCGGTGCTCTCCTTTCTCTCCCTACACTATTATCTCACTCCAGTAAAGGCGGTCCTTTGGGAGCGTTATTTGCTGGAACTTCTACTATTTTCTGCAATTTTGCAAGCTCCTAATGATGTGTTGATTGCAACACGAAAGGCCTAGAACTATCATTCTACTCCGTGGTTGTTTTGCATATATATATATATATATATATATATATATATATATATATATATATCGTAATAAGGTTACAGTAAACAACTGATAACACAATATGCCAAACAACCACTGTGAAAAAAATATTGAACCTCCAAGCGTTTTCGTGATTTCTCACATTATCAATATTTATTATATATATATATATATATATATATATATATGTATATATATATATATATATATATATATATATATATATATATATATACATATATACATATACATATATATATATATATACATATATATATATATATATATACATATATATATATATATATATACATATATATATATATATATATATATATATATATATATATATATATATATATATATATATATATATATTAAGCAAATATCGCAAACCAAGTGATACAAGATGCAAACCAAGATAGCAAGTCGGGAACAGTGACTCTCGTGAACAACGCAGTAACATCAAAACTAACAAGTGTAAAATCATTAGACATGTTGATATTTTGCAATTTGTCGATGAGATCAACATTGGTTTTTAAGTGGGCTTCAGAAATGTTGCCAAGCAAAGGAGTTAATATTCTTACTAACCATTTTGACGACTTGCTATCTTATTTGCAAGAAGAATTAGATGAGTTATCTTTGCCTTTTGATAAAAATACCATTATTGAATTGATTAAGCTTTGCGTAGTTGTATATATATATAATTATTTGTATAACATACAATCTGTGTGTGTGTTGATACTAAGAATTTTTAGAGAACTACGTCGCTCAAACTCTGCTTTCTGTTGAATTGCAAAAAATGTCAACGTACTTGTATCAAATTGCCGAAAATACTGATAGGTGATAATTAGAAAAACCTATCGCATAGTAAATTTATTTTTTGTATATATCAGCCGCAGGAAGATACCATGAATTGGGTCTTTAATCTTTAGAAATAATGTTCAATTTTTGTCTATGTTTTATTTTTTTCCGAATGGTTTCTGGTTTTTGTCTACTGTATATATGCTTTAGCATATACATATTCAATTAAATGAAACGCATAAACTGTTGTATGTCAGTCTTCCTTTGTTATAGTAATTAAACGCACAAACGCGTGTATGATGCGTGTCTACATTATACCAAGGTCTAGACTGATTTAATTAAGTAAATTTGTAGAACTATTTTAGAAATGATGAAAAAACGCGCACATTCTGGTCCACGTTAAAAATGGAGTTAATTTCAACTCCCGCATACCACCCATGAGAGGGGCAGGATGAAGAGGAAAATAAGAGAACAAGGAAAATGAGGAAAGTAATGAGGAAGGAAAGTAGTAGGAAGGAGGAAGTACAAGAACCGCTGCTAATAATACAATCGCCACTACGTCATAACATAACATTACATCCTCAGAAGCTCTTCCACAAGAGGTGCCTCATTTTGGGATTTACAAACCGTAGAGGTTTTCGTGGAGGAGCGATGTTATGACGCTGAATATGGAAGATCTCTTCTTGGAGTATGGTAAAGAACCCACACGGGTAATTGTTTCTTTCCCAGAAATCCCCGTTCAGTTTTGCAGGAAAGTTACTCGCAGTGCAGTACACCACTCAGCTGCTCACCACACCACTGTACATTACCATCACAATCACCATCACCATTAGCACCTCCAACAACAGCTCAACCCACGACATTTTTCAGTAAATAAAATGGCGTGGGTGGTATTTTCTTTCAATAATAATTTTAGAGGAAAAGTAGGTGAAGTAGATAGGTGGATAGGGAAAGAAATGACGAAGAAGGGAAGAAGGAAAGTTACCTTAAACGTAACTTTCATAAAAAAAAAGACAGAAAAAAGGGGAATATAAAAAACCTGCATTATTTCTCAATCGTGGAGGAGGGAAGTACATGATGAGTAGGATGGTGACAGAGCCTTACATATATCTCTCATGAAAGAAGGGAGATAAAAAAAATGAGGAGTTTAAGGAAGAGATGGAGGCAAGGAATAGGTTGAAGGGTTGGACATGACAGGTCTGTATTCATTGTCACAGTTTGTGATCATATGTTGTAAAAGCAGAACTGTTACACACAGGAACATGTGTGTCTCTATAGAACTAAAGGAAAAGGAAGGAAAGAAGAAATGTTTATTGTGAGTAGTTTGTTTTTAAGCCCTTGGTGTTTGTGTACGTGTATCAGACACCTCACTAACAACTGTTCCCATGATGTTGCAGTGTCTGACACATGTGATAAATGGTTGGAAAACCGACAAGTTGAAGAGACACTTATGCAACATATGGGAATTTTCAATACTTGTGCAACATATATATATATATATATATATATATATATATATATATATATATATATATATATATATATATATATATATATATATATATATAAAATATATATATATAACAACACTGCACTAGCCAAGGACTCGAACCCATGTTGTACTGTCCCGCGTCATGGTGAGCCAGAACTACATGACCATCCAATCCTACAAAATATGGCGCAGCCAGCAGAGCTAGTTGTTTTACTCGAAATGACTAGCACGCTGTGTTTTAACAAAGACGATAAGGAAAGGCATTCTCCACTAATTGATCTTGACAATTTAAGTAAAATTTCAATTTCCACCTACTGGAACTAAACTTATGGGGTATCATCCTTCTTATAGAATGTATCGCCAATCAGACGAAGCGTTCTTTAGTTATTAAATAAAAATGAATATCACTATTCAGTTAAATGCATCAGCCATACATATTGAAGTCGTTTAGAAAAGGTAAACTGAAAATTATTGAACGTGATTTAAAGGGAATAAAAATTTCACTCTATTTAACACATTAGATAGTCAAATCTCCGCCTTGGTACGTTGATAATATACATAATGTTTAGACAATGGAGCTTCTATAGAGTTTGAATTAATTGTACGAATGACTATGAAGTGATCATCCTCAATCCCTTCACCTTCGTGCTTTCTCCCCTCCTTCTTCCTCTCTATTTATTCTCCTTTGTCTATTTTCCTTTGATGAGAGATTCTTGTAAGGCTCCATCTCATTCCCTGTCCTCGCCTTCTACCTTCCTTTGTGACCGAGAAACACCTATGAGGATCTCTCTATTAGTCCTTTGTCTATCGCATTTCTCTTATGAGAGATACCTATAATGTTCTGGCTCCCCAGTCTCTATTTATTTGTTTTTTGTTCTTAAGGATTAGTCAAAAATCTATGAAAAAAATATTTCAGCTATGATTTGAGTGGTAGTTATGGGGGGACGGGGTATTGAGGGAAGTGGTGGTGGCAGTGGAAATAATGTTGGTGATAGTTGTGGTGATGGTGGTGATAGTTGTGGTGATGGTGGTGATTGTTGTGGTGACGGTAGCGTTAGTGTGTGGTGGCGGCGAGCAGTTGTAAACGTCACATCACAATATCCACCACTGCTTTTACGAAACTCTTCACGTTCACTCCAGCTTCTGCCACCACATGCATCACATCTCCCACTACTGTATCCATCACAGCCACTACCAACCACTTTATGCACCAAAACCATTCCTAAAAATATTACTCCTTCACCATATTCACCACTACATTTACCAACACCACAGCCACAACCGCTGCCACACCCACCACCAGCGTTGTTATCAACCCCTCCACTGTAAACCCTTCACAGGAGAGGTGGTATCTAGCTCCTCTCTTGTCCATTACATCGTCAACTATTCTCAGTCTCACAATTTATAACATACAGGATGAGCCATAGACTGCATTTTCTTGGACTGTAAGTAGGGGTTCGACACAGTTCCTCACAAGAGGTTAATGCAAAAGCTAAAGGATCAGGCACACGTAACAGGAAAGGCACTGCAATGGATCAGAGAATATCTGACAGGGAGGCAACAACGAGTCATGGTACGTGACGAGGTGTCAGAGTGGGCACCTGTTACGAGTGGGGTTCCACAAAGGTCAGTCCTAGAACCTCTACTGTTTTTGGTATATGTGAATGACATAACGGAAGGGATAGACTCAGAAGTGTCCCTGTTTGCAGATGATGTGAAGTTAATGAGAAGAATTAAATCAGTTGAGGATCAGGTAGGACTACAAAGAGACCTAGACAGGCTACAAGCCTGGTCCAGTAAATGGCTCCATGAATTTAACCCTGCCAAATGTAAAGTCATGAAGATCGGGGAAGGGCAAAGAAGACCGCAGACAGAGTATAATCTAGGTGGCCAAAGACTGCAAACCTCACTCAAGGAAAAAGATCTTGGGGTGAGTATAATACCGAGCACATCTCCTGAGGCACACATCAATCAGATAACTGCTGCAGTATACGGGCGTCTGGCAAACTTAAGAATAGCGTTCCAATACCTCACTAAGGAATCGTTCAAGACTCTGTACACCATATACGTCAGGCCCATACTGGAGTATGCAGCACCAGTTTGGAACCCAAACCTGGTCAAGCACGTCAGGAAATTAGAAAAAGTGCAGAGGTTTGCAACAAGACCAGTCCCAGAGCTAAGGGGATTGTCCTACGAAGAAAAGTTAAGGGAAATCGGCCTGACGACACTAGAGGACAGGAGGGTTATGATAACGACACATAAAATACTGCAAGAAAAAGATAAGGTGGACAGAGACAGATGTTCCAGAGAGGGGACACATAAACAAGGGGTCACAGTTGGAAGTTGAAGACTCCTACGAGTCAAAGGGATGTTAGGAAGTATTTCTTCAGTCATAGAGTTGTCAGGAAGTGGAATAGCCTAGAAAGTGACGTAGTGGAGGCAGGAACCATACATAATTTTAAGACGAGGTTTGATAAAGCTCATGGAGCAGGGAGAGAGATGACCTAGTAGCAATCAGTGAAGAGGCGGGGGCCAGGAGCTATGACTCGACCCCTGCAACCACAAATAGGTGAGTACAAATAGGTGAGTACACACACACACATTATATATATATATATATATATATATATATATATATATATATATATATATATATATATATATATATATATATATATATATATAGCAAAAAGATCACAGTAAACAGGTGATATCAAAATATGCAAGAAAACCACTATGAAAAATAGAAGAATTCAAGCTTTCGTGACTACTCACATTATCAAGGATAATGTGAGTAGTCACGAAGCCTTGAATTCTTCTATTTTTCATAGTGGTTTTCTTGCATATATATATATATATATATATATATATATATATATATATATATATATATATATATATATATGCATATAAACCGTGTCATTATCAGTTCAGCCACTTATGCTAACATGACCATGGAAGCTCCTCCTCGCCTGAGTAGAGCTGAGCGTCGTCAGTCACACAGTACTAATGGCTAGACTTTTTCTTCTAAATTGTCTATTTTCAGGTATTTCCGCGGTGCAAAAGAAAGTTTTTTAAGTAGCTGCAGTATATTTACCTCATTAAAATTATACTCATTTTCATTAAATTGTTTTTGCTTAACAAAATGCTATTTTAAATATTATTAACAATAATTATTCAAGGCACAAACACTAAACTAATTTCTTATGTAAATATTCTAACACATAAATTTCCTTCCGTATAATATGTCACCAAGGCTTTCACCACATGGGCTACAAGTCTCAACACAATACTGTACATTGCAAGATATACAACACGAGTTCGATCCCCCGGCTAGCCGCAGTTTGTTATTGATTAAATGCCACTTGTTCGTGGTTACAGTAATATATGTACTGCTTGTGGAGGCTACTACACCAAACGGGAAGTAGAATGAAATTAGCTCTGAGTCAACCACACCATCGTATATCCTCGCAACAATAAGCAAGCCTAGTTTGCTAGGCTCATGTTTGTAGGATTGTATGGGCCAGTGGTTTAGAGCGTCGTGAATTTTCGCTCTCTTCCCACGACTCGGGCTAAAACAAAACGAGTTCGATCCCCCCGGCTAGCCGCAGTTTGTTATTGATATATGTATACTATATATATATATATATATATATATATATATATATATATATATATATATATATATTATAATATAGGGAGGTACCACCTCTGGAACTGTGCTGGGGACCCTCATAGTCAGAGAAAAGAATAAACTTACTTCAAGGAAAACTCAAGGTTCTCCCCGGAACTGTTTGTTTGAATATTGTCTTATCCTACCACCCCCTATATTCTATATTCTAAGTATACTTTATTTAAGACAAAATACATTGACATAAATACAACAGGGAGTATAACAACATAGATAACATCTCAGAGCAGTATCTCGAATACTAAATCCAGCTCCATGGCGGTGGACCGTGTGCCCAGAATGATGCCTACAAATATTTATGAGCAAAAATGTATTGAAAGCTCTCATCTTTTACTAGAGGAAAAATCTTTTATTCATTTTATTTATTTTTATATGTTTACATTGCACTAGAATCTGACTTTATAAAGTTTACAAGATCATTATCAACTTGCTACATAATTTATAATTAAATGTTATGTAAAAACCACTCGAAATGTAGTTTTCATATTACGCCTTTACTGTGCATAATTATTTTCGAATTACTGGCATTGTAAAAAAAATTAGACGAAAGGGAAACTTTTCCGCTGTTTATGCCGAAATATATGCTGGGCAGATTCCTGCCAGTAATAAATAGTTTACCAACCGCGGAACGTGCAGAGAAGTCTGGATGTTCATTGGCGTAAATAACAGAATGAGCAGGAAACTTACAAACAACGATGTTTTTATGATTATTCAAGAGGCGACACAGCCAATTATGAATCTGGAGGATGAGTTATAGCTTCTAAAAAGTTTGCAACGCACTCTGAGGGTCAGAAAGCGCAACAAATGAAGACGTGATGTGGGCGATAGCTGCACCAAGTGCGTATAACTCTGCCATGAAAATATTAGACATATCCGGTGCTGGGTTCCATATCACACATCCGAAAAAACTGCTGCGTCTCCAGCAGACGATTTAGAGCAATCGGTGACCCCCATCAATAGAACGTAAGTAATTAGAAAATACTCAAGGAAGAGGAAGTGCATGTCCATAGCAGAAATACGAGAATTTTACGAATGTAAGGAAGGAGAGACATAGTTGAAACACTCGTAACTCCCAAGGAGGAATGACATAAAACTAAGTGGGGAAATGCAGAAAAAGCAATTAAAAGTCTGAAGGCGGAGAAGAAACTACAACTAATTAAGATGTACAGAGATTGAAACTAGCGATAGAAATCAGGGTCATAAAGATCAAGAAAGTGAACAACGTAATGTAGACAATGAATATCCCGACGGTTTTGTAATGAAGGACCATTATTCTACATATACATATAAGAATGAAGAAGAACCTGAGACAGAGAAACAGGCGCTGTCTTTGTACGAATAGCTGTTGAAGCAGGTGAGTATATCTGATCCCCATAATCTAGTTCTGATAAAACCAACGCCGTATAAAGACAAATAAGAATTTGCCTATCATCCCTCCCTGCAAATATTTCGGGGCTGCCTGGAAAATTTAGCAGTTTGACACAGATGGATAAGGAAACCACACAGGAGGGAGAATCGGGAAATAATCAAGTATGTTTCGGATACTGAAAACTTGAAGTAGTGTGATGTAACCCTGCTGGACGCACAATCAAATTGCACTAGCAAAGGAGGTGGATACTTGCTGAATGTTTGTTCCATCAAAAACAGTGGCGAAATCATCTGCAACTAAAAACAACATTCCCGGAGATATTATTAAGCTGCAGAAACTGTGTAGAGCTAAGAGGACATCTTTGTATAACGCCTTCTACTTAAATATTGTCTGGTGAAAAAACCATTAATGTTCCGGACACCAAGTCCTTGAGAAAAAGTGGGCAGAAGTTCGATCCTTTGATAAGATATTTGATCGTTATGGTATGTCATGAGTAATATCAGAGTCATAAAAGACTGCAACTTCACACCGACTTTCCACAAAGATATGGAATCAAAGTTTAAGATCATTAATGAAACGAACTCATCAGTATCCGAACTGATGTTGAGATATACAGCTGTGAGACTCCAACTACCACACTAGTCTCCTGTTAACCTTAAATTCCATGAATTTGCAAATAAAATTTGTTCGAGTGTGGGTCTGGAGTGAGGGATCGCAATCTCACATAACCTGTTTTTAAAAATGAAGAAACACAGAAAATTTCCACTGTAGAAATAATATTCCTGCAGACCAACCATGATTGAAGATGGATAATAATAGGTGTAATGCTGAAGAGTGTAAATACAGAACCATGAGAACTTACCTTAGGCTGAAACGTTGACAACGCTGGTTTAGGTGGGAAAATTCTAAATGGTATATAAAACAGTACCTCTTTGCAAGTGGAAAGACCTAAACCAGTTGATTCGTGGAAGGAATTAGAAGGAAGTCAAGAGTCAGGCGAGTCCTAAGGATTACCCGGATGAAATAATAATAATATTGCATTTGCAACTTTAACTGTGGAGCCGATTCAGAGAATGAGAAAGGCACTATGTTTGCAGAGAAAAAATTAATTCGACGCTTCGTCAAGGACTGGACGAAACGTCGACATAGAGGTTTTTGTGCAGGTCTTGTCTTAATAGTGGCAGTATTTATAGTTGGAACATAAGCATGACAACAAGAATTCTTTAATGTTCGAATGACACGTCGGGCATGTGCTCTTGCTTGTTTGAAATCTACATTACTGGCAGTAGTATGTCAATATCGATACCGGCCCCACCAGGCACGTTTGAGTTTGATTGACGTAGTACAGTCGGGTGACCACCAGCCACCAGGGTACTTGAGTGTGAAAATGTTTGCCCAACATTCTTGGAATAGTGGCTCAAGCAAGGAAAAGAAGAGATGCAACAAATATATGTAATACCTCAAATATGGTGGATGCATCAGTCATGAGTGAAGGAGAAATAGTGTATTATTAGAAGGAATCCACTGCGAACATTCAGACTGCCCTATATAAAGTGCGGCTGAGAGGTCGGGTGCAGGAACGGAAAGTGAGAATAGGAGAGAATTGGTCGTTATTATGGACGTCATTTACCATAGCCCAGACAAATTCAGTGCTACAGAAGTTGAACAACACTTGAGATCAGTTCATAGAGTATGAGTTCTAGGGCTTCATGGGTCGAAGTCCCAGTATCAAGGACACGTATAGGTAAAGCGGTAAAAAAAAGAAACCAGTAGGTCACCATGAATCACAATAGGACCAATCCCCAAAGAATTTATGAAAAACAAAACCTTAAGGAAGCCTTGGTTAAGTCGAGGATGAAACCAGGAATTGCAAAGAGTGAAGATAAGATGTGAGAAAGAGAAAGGTGCGAAGAGCTGTGTACAAATCACGATTACAGAACATTTGGGCGCACTGGAAGTCACATTCATTCTGGAAAACATTAGGGTACAGATGAACCATTATTAGAAGAACGTAGTCAGAGATAGGAAGGTCAATAATCTTTCGCTTATTTCATGACGGTTAGCTTTATAAAACAAATTCATAAGGGAGAAACAGAGATCCGCATCTGAAGCTCTCCTATATTTCTCTTTTATCTTCTATTGGAAACCACACATAAATAAACATGTTGATAAATTAGACACATGTGCAACACTTGGGTATCTTTATTGAGGAAACGTTTCGCCACACAGTGGCTTCATCAGTCCATACAAAGGAGAATGGTGAAGAACAGGAGGAGTTTGAAGTAATCAGTCCCTCAACCTTGAGTCGATGTAATCAGTCCATCAATCTTGAAAAGAATACAGCATATCTACAAAGAAGTGGCTAACATACTGTAGACAGGTGAGGTGTAGCAGTCGTAGGTGGTATCACACTTGCCAAATCCAAATGTGGAAGTAGGTATGCCTAAAGATTAGGCAAGTCAATAAAGATACCAAAATGTTGCACAGGCGTCTAATATATCAACTTCTCGGTTCTCTGAGCCATTTACCTACATTCATGTCAGACACAGCAACATCCTGGGATCTTAATACAGGAAATTCTTCACTTGCCTAACTTTTAGGCATGACTTACTTCCATATTTGGATTTGTCAAGTGTGATACCACCTACAACTGCTTCACTTCACATGTATTCTTTTCAAGATTGATGGACTGATTACATCGACTCAAGGCTGAGGGACTGATTACCTCAAACTCCTCCTGTTCTTTACCATTCTCCTTTGTATGAACTGATGAAGCCATTGTGTGGCGAAACGTTTCCTCAATAGAGATACCCAAGTGTTGCATATGTGTCTAAAGTATCAACTTGTCGGTTCTCTGAACCATTTATCTACATAAATAAACATAAATGCTACTTAAAGTTATACGAATGAATGAAAAGTAAACTCATGCGTTTGGACTGCAAACAAGAATTGTAGGTTATGAGGAGGCAGAGGCTGACGGGTGGGAGTAGTTAGAGGAAGATGAAGTAAACTTTGTTAAACTAAGGTACAGACTGATGTTTAATGAACATTTCAAGTGAGGTAGAGCTTTCAAGCTCCTTCTACGTTTAGCATTCCGTACAAAATAATCATAGTCTGTGGAGGAATCAGAACCTACAGAGCAGTGGGTATAATTTAAATTATAATGCATTGCATTATTTTTCCATCTCAAGTGGTAGGAGACTATGATGAGGAATATCCAAGAGACTGTTCTCAAGAAGTAGAACGAGGTTGATTGTTGTCGTGTGTAATAGGAGACTATAAGGGGCGGGTATCTTCAATACATTCATTACAGGGGGCTGTGGAAGACCAGGAAGTTTATTGGGAAGTGGAGGAGGAAGGAGTCACTGAAACTTCAGGAGTGGCAAAAGCGAGTACAGAATGGATACAGTGAGGAACAGGAAGGAAAGTAAGTGACAGCTTGGCGAACCGGAGAAACCTCAGTAGTAGAAGAGGTAGGGCTCCGTTCGAACCTCCACCGCTGTCACCTGAAGAGCAAGAAGTTCATCCATATGAACATATGGAATCCTGGGCAGATAAGTTCTGAGAAAATGGTCAATGGCCAAGCCGTACGACGTGCCCTCCTCTTTCAGGAGGCGGATCTCCCGTTTCTTCAGGAATACATCGCATGAACATAAGTAGGTAGGATGGACCCCAGCACAATACAGAAAACTAAATTTAGACTGCAAGATTTGCAAACATGAGTATGGAAGGTACATATAGGGTATTTGTACGCGACTGACAATATTTAGCAGGGAGGGTCAACAGCACACCTCTGACAACACTGTTGGGAGTGGGTATGTTACTGTTAAGCAGTTACCTGCTAAATGGTGGAGGGAAGCTTTTGTTCTCATGCAGGACGGAGAAAAATATTAACCATGAGGATTGGAAGTTGTTGCCCTTGGAGATCCAGAAATTTTCGTCTGTGCGGTCAGTAAATGCTCGATAATGGACAGTTCAACGAGGATAAATGACCATTCCCAAGCAAGTGTTTAGGCGAGTATGTCAGAACAGTAGCAGGCTTGTCGTTAACAGTTTGTAAATGTACTAGGCTCTCCACTTGGATAGCCTAGTACATTTACCTAGATCATACCTAGAGTTGGTTGAGAAGAATCAGGTATGAAATAGCAGTTGTTTTGACTGTAGAGGAATGATGTCGGGTATTCTACGGATGACTTGCGCATCTCCCTTAGGAGTTACGGCTTATTTTAACGGCTTGACAAAGCTCCTGAAGAGCGAAACGTTGCTACAATAAAATGTCGCATTAGTTGCACTTGTGTTCTTTTACCTAACATATTGTCTGTAATTCTAACAATATTATTACATGATTATGATTGCCTCCAGGTATTGTAATTCGGGGCATAATTTTTTTCAAACTTGACCTGAATATTCAGGTAAAAGAAACAGAGTGGAAAGTGCTATGATGTGGCAGAAAAAAAAGATTATGAAAGAAGTAAAGCGCTTTTATGGGACATGAATTCCCTTTATGGTCCACAAGAGGCAAGACGCACGTAATGACCACACGAGCACTATGACTGCTGGTGCAGGGAAGGAAGGCCCTTTTCATCTCCAGCCCTAGGAATGCTTCGTGCAGGGAAGGACGTCCTCACCTCCAGCACAGGGATGGCTAGTGTGCAGGAAGGCACGTTATCTTCAGCAACAGTGTTCAAAGGAACCTGCAGCACCCTGATTGCTAGTGTGCAGGATATCTCAAGTCCCATGACTATGTGCACAGAGAATGCTTATTTCCACCAACACCGTGAGTACAGGGAGGGGCCTAACCACTTGAAATATGACTGCTTGTAGATAAGGATGGACCCCTCTTACCTGCATCACCATGACTGCTTGTGTGCAAGCGATTTTTATCAGAAATAACATAACTAGCACAGTGAAATTAATCACCTCCGCAATTCAGAAACAGTCATTATGTTTACACTAATATCAGAACTGAGACCTTTTCTAACTCTGATGAAGAAAGGTACGCAACTTTAAGAGAGATTCTCCAAGCTGTGTTGGCACACTTGATACTTCCATTATCAAAGAAAGAGGATACCATCACTAGTGGGGTGAGAGAGAGAGTGTGTGTACTTACCTAACTCACCTAATTGTGGTTTCAGGGGTCGAGTCATAGCTACTGGCCCCGCCTCTTCACTGGTCGCTACTAGGTCCACTCTCTCCCTGCTCCACAAGCTTTATCATACCTCTTCTTAAATTTATGTATGGATCCTGCCTCCACTACATCACTTTCCAGACTATTCCACTTCCTGACAACTCTATGACTGACGAAATGCCACCTAACATCTGTATGACTCATCTGAGTTTTCAACTTCCAGTTGTGACCCCTTGTGTGTGTGTGCGAGGGGGAGGTCTGTTTGTCTATCTGCCTGTTTGTCGGTGTATTTGTGTCAATTTCTTCAAACATGGTTATCTGAACTCCTATAAACTAAAAAAAAATCCTATATCTGATAGAAAGAATTATTTTCTCCCATCATAACAAAATCTGCTTAATGCACCAAAGAGATGGAATCTTTGCTTTACCATCAATATATTTTGGGTGTATATCTGGCGTGTTCAACGACGAGTTGCAACACTGTACTTTCCTGTCTTACGACTCTCTCGTCATGGGTTCAAACCCCACCGTTTACAATCCTGTTATTACAATTTCGTCAGTCTCTCAGTGAAGAAAATTACTAATATATTACATTCTGTACCAATCTTGAAAAGTCTGTGTTCATTAAAATTCTTTCGGCATTATGGCAGAAGTCTTATTTTAGGAGAATTCACTTTTTTTAAAGGATGATATAAAAAGTTTATCGCTCTCATGGCTAAGAAGACTTTGCTCGGTTTAAAGACTATCGACTGTACAAGAGTCATTAATGCTTCTAGTCACCATAGCACCATTAGACAAGAATGTTTTAATCCTAAAATATGGATTAAAGAAAACCCTGTGTACGTAGTACCCTGAGATGTAGTGTCGAGGTATAGAAGGTAATGTAATAGGTAAACAATGAATACTGTTAAAAACTAATATCAGCAATTTTTTAATATTAATAATAATAATATTATTATTATTTTAATTATTATTATATTGTAGAATTGAACCCGCAGGGATCATTCAACATATGGATAATAGGAAGAAATCTTTTTGATGCAAAGGAACTAGGTGCTAGCACTAATAACTGGGTCGCATAGCCTTTTCCCTGTATCAGAACAACCTCCGCTCTGTATTCTATAAGAAACTATTTTATTTGGTCAAAATCACTTGGAATTTATCACGAAAACTCAAGATACGTTTATGATATTAACTTAATTCATCCATCAACAAAATATGAAAAATTATAGCCAACTTCAGGATGGCACATTTGTAACCATGATTAGGCTGACACATTTGTAACCAACCTTAGTCTGAAAACTTTGTAACCAACCTTTGGTTGACACCTTTGCAGCCTCAGCATAAGACATTTGTCAGCAACATTTGGGTGGCACAATTGTAAGCAGGCTCAGGATGGCACGTTTGTAAGCAGCATTAGGATGGCACATTTGTAAGCGGCTTCAGAATGGCACATTTTTAACTAGTCTCGGACAGCTTCTTTGAAAAATAGCTTCGGGATGACAAATTTGTAGCCAGCCTCAGGATGACACATTCAACACAGCCTCCAGGGCGACAAATGTAAGAGGTCCCTGGAGGGAATATGTGTAACCATCTCCAGGATGACACCTCAGTAACCACTATCAGGATGAATCTTTGTATCCAGCAATAGGATGAACACTTAATAAACCAGCCTCAGAATGCCACATTTGCACCCAGGCAGAGGATGATACCTTTCTAAACAGTCCCTTTGCTTATGTTTGTACACAGCATCTGACATATTCACTTTCAGATTCAAAGGGGCATATTTGTAATGAGGACCTTGACTAACACATTTGATGCTGTCCTCAGATTTACGCTTTTGCAGCGACCCTAATACTGAAATTTTGTAACTATCACCAGACACACATTTGTAACCATGCTCCCACTGAAACATTTGTAAAAGCAAGACTGACCCCTGTGGAACCCCACTCGTCACCGGCGCCCACTCTGACACCTCGCCACGTACCATGACTCGCTGCTGTCTTCCTGACAGGTATTCCCTGATCCATTGTAGTGCCTTCCCTGTTACCCCTGCCTGGTCCTCCAGCTTCTGCACTAATCTCTTATGTGGAACTGTGTCAAACGCCTTCTTAGAATCCAAGAATATGCAATCTACCCACCCCTCTCTCTCTTGTCTTATTGCTGTCACCCTGTCGTAGAACTCAAGTAGGTTTGATAGATGTGTTGAAGATTGTTGTTAGGGGTACACATAGCTCCTCTGCTCCCTCTCTCAGGACCCATGGACAGATGTTATCCGGCCCCATCGCCTTTGAGGTATCTAGCTCACTTAGTAGCCTCTTCACTTCCTCCTGTGTGTGTGTGTGTGTGTGTGTGCTCGTATGAGCGTATACAATAAATGTATACATGTGAAATGGTCATGTATATACATGTGTAACTCGCATAGAATAGAGTAGCAGCAGACAAATGTTTTGATGTATCCTTTTTTATATTTAAAAAATCATGAGGCTGACGCCTTTATATATTCTTATGCTTATTAGGACTCTGCATTGTTATATATTATTGTGTATATATGTAGATCGATATATAACATCCATATTCCTCTTCATAGCCGTCTCTTTCCTCTATGCACACTTTCATCTACCTTCTGGGAGAATGGACAGATCTTCTTAAAAATTCCATGTCTCCTGTGTACGGGATAGGCTTGCTTTAGTGACTGCAATTCCTAAGTAATTGAAACTCCAGCTTTGCTGGAACGACAGCTTTAAAAGTCTGGAACTTGACGAATCCTTAATGGAATACTTGACGATATCCACATTGACCTATTGAAACTTCCCAGTTCAGGATGAGGGATTTCTATATCGTGTATGAGGCCCATCCTGCGTGATGGAATATGAAGGGAAACGGTTAGTTTATGTTCCCACAGTATAACTGTTATATAGAATAGGGTAGCAGCAATGCTCAGCTCGTGTATCCAAATGAGCATTTTTTCATTTAGGTTGAATGCTCTTTTTGAGTAATACGGTTTTAAATGAAGTTTACTAGCGAATAAAACAAGTACACGATTTTGGGCAGGTTACCTTCTAAAATCAATTTTTGCGCTTTTATAGAGCGTACATTCTGGCTTATTTTTACCATAAATTTGTATGCAATGCTCAGGCGCCTACTCATTTGTACTTGCAGACGTAGTATTTCCATACGTTTCGAAAATGTCAATTTTAGTTAAAAAAGAAAAAAATTCATTTAAAATATCAAATATAATTGAAAAATCTCGGTCGTGTGACAAAAAACAGCGGGGAGTGTCTGCTTAGAAAACCCTATCAAAGAGTTATAATATTGCCCTCAGAAACAGGGTTGCCCGTTTGGCCATTTCATGGCCAATTTGTTTAAATTTGGCCATTTATTCAAATGTAGCCACTAATTTGGCCATTTTTACAAATATTTCAAATCATAAGCATTATTTACTTAGTTTAATATTGTTATCGCATTGTAAGACTAGCTGTTGGAGGTCAGGATTCAAGGCATAAGGCAACGTTGATAAAAAACATGTTACAAGAAAGGTTGAATTATTTCTACTTTGTATTTGCTACTCCCATTGTTAAAGAGTTCGAAAGGCTTAATGTTTTGTTCCAGCAAACCTGTGTTGATCCTTACGATCTTGACAAAGAACTGCGCGCGCGCACAGTCTTCACCACAGGCTGTTCAACGAAGACAGAACATACAAAATAGTAGAAATGTAGACTTTGGAATTAATTTTGATCGAGAAATTAGGACGTACGTGACCAGTTTTAGCACTTCTCCTAATATGGAACACGTAAATAATAAAATAAAGTCTGTGAACAAGCGGTTCCCTGACTCACCTCAGTGAACAAGCGGTTCCCTGACTCACCTCAGTGAACAAGCGGCTCCCTGACTCACCTCAGTGAACAAGCGGCTCCCTGACTCACCTCAGTGAACAAGCGGTTCCCTGACTCACCTCAGTGAACAAGCGGTTCCCTGACTCACCTCAGTGAACAAGCGGTTCCCTGACTCACCTCAGTGAACATGCGGCTCCCTGACTCACCTCAGTGAACAAGTGGCTCCCTGACTCACCTCAGTGAACAAGCAGCTCCCTGACTCACCTCAGTGAACAAGCAGCTCCCTGACTCACCTCAGTGAACAAGTGGTTCCCTGACTCACCTCAGTGAACAAGTGGCTCCCTGACTCACCTCAGTGAACAAGCAGCTCCCTGACTCACCTCAGTGAACAAGCAGCTCCCTGACTCACCTCAGTGAACAAGCAGCTCCCTGACTCACCTCAGTGAACAAGCGGCTCCCTGACTCACCTCAGTGAACAAGCGGCTCCCTGACTCACCTCAGTGAACAAGTGGCTCCCTGACTCACCTCAGTGAGCAAGCAGCTCCCTGACTCACCTCAATGAACAAGCGGCTCCCTGACTCACCTCAGTGAATAAGCGGCTCCCTGACTCACCTCAGTGAACAAGTGGCTCCCTGACTCACCTCAGTGAACAAGCGGCTCCCTGACTCACCTCAGTGAAAAAGCAGCTCCCTGACTCACCTCAGTGAACAAGCGGCTCCCTGACTCCTCAGTGAACAAGCGGCTCCCTGACTCACCTCAGTGAACAAGCAGCTCCCTGACTCACCTCAGTGAACAAGCAGCTCCCTGACTCACCTCAGTGAACAAGTGGTTCCCTGACTCACCTCAGTGAACAAGTGGCTCCCTGACTCACCTCAGTGAACAAGTGGCTCCCTGACTCACCTCAGTGAACAAGTGGCTCCCTGACTCACCTCAGTGAACAAGCAGCTCCCTGACTCACCTCAGTGAACAAGCGGCTCCCTGACTCACCTCAGTGAACAAGTGGCTCCCTGACTCACCTCAGTGAACAAGCAGCTCCCTGACTCACCTCAGTGAACAAGCAGCTCCCTGACTCACCTCAGTGAACAAGTGGTTCCCTGACTCACCTCAGTGAACAAGTGGCTCCCTGACTCACCTCAGTGAACAAGCAGCTCCCTGACTCACCTCAGTGAACAAGCAGCTCCCTGACTCACCTCAGTGAACAAGCAGCTCCCTGACTCACCTCAGTGAACAAGCGGCTCCCTGACTCACTTCAGTGAACAAGCGGCTCCCTGACTCACCTCAGTGAACAAGTGGCTCCCTGACTCACCTCAGTGAGCAAGCAGCTCCCTGACTCACCTCAATGAACAAGCGGCTCCCTGACTCACCTCAGTGAATAAGCGGCTCCCTGACTCACCTCAGTGAACAAGTGGCTCCCTGACTCACCTCAGTGAACAAGCGGCTCTCTGACTCACCTCAGTGAACAAGCGGCTCCCTGACTCACCTCAGTGAACAAGCGGTTCCCTGACTCACCTCAGTGAACATGCGGCTCCCTGACTCACCTCAGTGAACAAGCGGCTCCCTGACTCACCTCAGTGAACATGCGGCTCCCTGACTCACCTCAGTGAACCAGCGGCTCCCTGACTCACCTCAGTGAACAAGCGGCTCCCTGACTCACCTCAGTGAACAAGCGGTTCCCAGACTCACCTCATATATTTAAAAGTCTGTCACTTTTAAATCCTACTGTTATTCTAAGCCAAACAGAAAAGCGAAAATGTTCTGATCTGCCATTTTTCCATCTAATAGACGACGTTGATGTAGTCGAAGACCAATACAGAAAAATTAGCTTTGTTGTCTGGAATGAAGAAGAAAACTTCAAACACGATGGAATCCCTAAGGAAGCTTTAGAATTCTGGCAACCAGTATCCAAACACAATCATTTTAAAGAACTGTCGAATTATGCCCTAACATCCCTTATCGTGCCAGCAAGTAACGCAATACTTGAATGAATTTTTACTTAAGTAACAACTATCAAAACTAAACCCAGAAACAGGATGCAAATTAAACTGCTGGATTCAGTTGTAAGAATCCATTTATTCTTAAGTGATAATATGTGCTGCCAAAACTTTAAATGTCCTCCCGAAATGCTACAAATGCACAACAGCAAAACCCTTTACGACTCGACTGCAGAAAAAGAAGAACAAGATATTCAATATCTTGAGGAAGTGCTGTCAATTTAACAGCTGCGTTTCACTGTATTTTAAGTTTAATTAAAAGTATTTTTGATGATATGTAATCGAATATATAGACATAATTTATGCACACTTAATTGTTGGTATGTTAATTCACACAATTCAATCATTTTATATCTTTGGTTATATTTTTGGACTAATATTTTTCCAAAGTGGCCATTTTTGGCCATATTTTCTATAAATTTTGGCAATAAGCTGTTGTATTCATCTGGCAACCCAGCTTAGAAAGCTCTAATTATAACACATCACTGAACTCGAGTGCGACTGATCGTTTATTCTCAATGTTGTGTTGAATCTTTAAACGATCTTTTCGCCGAGATTTTAGCCAAAGTTTAACCAAAGTTTGAAGGTGATTACTGCATGTAACTTCCTTAGCCAGGTTAAAATAATTTACCAGTTTGTATTACGAACAATAGCTTCAATCGCAGTTGGTTAATGTATCATGAAAAAATCAGATACTTAATGTCCAAAAAAATCCTATAAAATACCCAAAAAAAAAAAAAAAAGCCAAATGCAATATTTTCTATCATAGAGAGTTAATAAACGAAAGGATCATATAAAATTCCAGTCACAGGATGGAACTAAACATCCAATTTACTATACCCGTGTCATAAAGGTCTTAGAAAATGAGAGATAATCAGGTTTAATCCATGGATGAGGATACCTCGAATTCCTCGGATAAAAAGACCTAAAAAAAAAAAAAAAAAAACGCAATGAAAATAGTAAAGAAAACCTGAGCGCTTTCATGTGTTTACTGAAGATGTCTGAGTAAGCACATAAAAGTGCTCAGGTTTAATTTGTTATTTTTACATATTTCGAATCACGTGTTTTATTGTAATTTCTTCCATATGTCTTGAATAGAATATAAGCAAATAAATAGTGATAGTGAACGGTGTATCGACACTTGTGTATAACATGTGTATTTATTGTCTCGCTGAGCATATGATTAGAGGTAATTTTAGTTTCAGGAATTGTTTTCTCAGTCGTGATCCCCTTGATTACAGTTTGTAATTTATCTACCGGTTATGTTGTATTCCAACTGCTCTTCGAGGGGAAGGGAAAAGTACCCTTGATGCTGGTCTTGTGATCAAAGAATTGGAGATGTCTTTCCCTTCATAGAGTTAATTCTAATGACACACATTCTCCAGGTGCTGTGTGACACTTAGGGGCTTTGTACGTCGCCAAGCATATAATAATACTAATAATGTTTGCAGTTGAAACCCAAATGGGTTAACCCTAATGTTATTTTGAATGACTTGCCTGAATAGGCATAGATCGCTGTAGTGTCTCTTACTAGAAAGTCTTTCCCTGATCAGATTCAGCAACAAATTCAACGCAAAAAGAAGCTAGGAGAGTTTATTGCAATTTTTATACCAAACCCGGGCATGTTGGAAAACCATGTTTTCAGCAAAAGCGAGATCTTACCACATATCAACAACCACTCTTAAATGCTCCATTGGCACACGTTAATAACTCTCGTGTGGCAAAAGAACCATTGGAGCGTGAACAGGTCCAAGGGCCATGTAATAGCGCTATCCGAAAAACTTTTTCTAACTGCCTTCTTCCACATTACCCAACGATGTGCTTGTGAAGGTGGCAAGGTGACCATTTTATGGCACTGCAAGGGTAGTAGTCTCCCATACAGAGTCTTTAATAGATGTTATATCCTTCTGGGACTCGGGTACATATTGCATCTTACTCCAGTCCTCGGTGTTGCAGGTGTCACCCGCCACCTATACTGCGTTAACATATGTCGGGGTCATTTGCAGGGATAATTTACAGTGTACCTTTGCGCTACTTTTGTGTAGAAAGTGTATATTTCACTGACTGCATGTGCAAGGGTCTTGCATATTAATTTCCGGAAATATATGAGTGAAACTGGATGGATTTGATTAGTACAAGAGGTACTGAAGGAAATTCTTGGGTAGCTTTGGGAAACTGTTGGACAAATACTTGGGTGGGAATTGATGGTCGGCAGTGTCTTCACGTTAAGAAAAAGAAGGTTCTGGATCAAACAAAACTCTCAATAACAGACCTTTTTTTTCCAGTGGCAGCTGCGACACGGTCAGCGCGTCGTGTACAGGCCTACTGGGTCTTCAGATTATAGATGCTAGGCCTGGGCTGGGATAGGCCTGGGCTGGGATAGGCCTGGGCTGCCTGAAGTAATCTCATTTCTCCAGAGCCATCTGTTAACATAGTTACAGAGAAATAGCTGGATGATTCCATTGTGTATGTTCGTGTTCAAGCCGTCATACAGCAAGATGTCATAAGTAAGACCACCTCTTATTATACAACTCACTCTTGTGTGTTTATGTGGAAGGTTACTCCACATAGTACCAGGGCTATTCAGCAATGGAAGGTTAAGCGTGTCTTGGTACCACCGTTAAAGCGGGAACACTATAGTATGACAGTGGCACATAATCATATGGGTGGCCATTTAGATGTGAAAAAGGCCCTGGCAAAAATATCCTATAACTTTTATTAGATAAATGGTTCAGAGAACCGACAAGTTGTTAAATTAGACACATATGCAACACTTGGGTATCTTTATTGTGGAAACGTTTCGCCACAAGGGATTCTTCAACATTTGTCCAAACCTTTGGACAAGGACTTACTTCGACTAGTGGTTGATACCACTATGACCTGCCTCCTACTGCTGCATCTCACCTGATTACAGCATATAAGCCATCTCTACGGCCGTTTGCTACACTTCCAACAAGATTGATGGACTGAACACATCGACTCCAGGCCGAGGGACTGATAACCTCAAACTCCTCCTCTCCTTATACCTTTCTACTTTGTATTGGACTGATGAAGCCACTGTGTGGCGAAACGTTTCCACAATAAAGATACCCAAGTGTTGCATATGTGTCTAATTTAACAACTTGTCGGTTCTCTGAACCATTTATCTACATCCTGTCTGACACAGCAACTTCTTGGGTTCTTGATACAAAGGGATTCTTCAACATTTGTCCAAACCTTTGGACAAGGACTTACTTCGACTAGTGGTTGATACCACTATGACCTGCCTCCTACTGCTGCATCTCACCTGATTACAGCATATAAGCCATCTCTACGGCCGTTTGCTACACTTCCAACAAGATTGATGGACTGAACACATCGACTCCAGGCCGAGGGACTGATAACCTCAAACTCCTCCTCTCCTTATACCTTTCTACTTTGTATTGGACTGATGAAGCCACTGTGTGGCGAAACGTTTCCACAATAAAGATACCCAAGTGTTGCATATGTGTCTAATTTAACAACTTGTCGGTTCTCTGAACCATTTATCTACATCCTGTCTGACACAGCAACTTCTTGGGTTCTTGATACAAAGGGATTCTTCAACATTTGTCCAAACCTTTGGACAAGGACTTACTTCGACTAGTGGTTGATACCACTATGACCTGCCTCCTACTGCTGCATCTCACCTGATTACAGCATATAAGCCATCTCTACGGCCGTTTGCTACACTTCCAACAAGATTGATGGACTGAACACATCGACTCCAGGCCGAGGGACTGATAACCTCAAACTCCTCCTCTCCTTATACCTTTCTACTTTGTATTGGACTGATGAAGCCACTGTGTGGCGAAACGTTTCCACAATAAAGATACCCAAGTGTTGCATATGTGTCTAATTTAACAACTTGTCGGTTCTCTGAACCATTTATCTACATCCTGTCTGACACAGCAACTTCTTGGGTTCTTGATACAAAGGATTCTTCAACATTTGTCCAAACCTTTGGACAAGGACTTACTTCGACTAGTGGTTGATACCACTATGACCTGCCTCCTACTGCTGCATCTCACCTGATTACAGCATATAAGCCATCTCTACGGCCGTTTGCTACACTTCCAACAAGATTGATGGACTGAACACATCGACTCCAGGCCGAGGGACTGATAACCTCAAACTCCTCCTCTCCTTATACCTTTCTACTTTGTATTGGACTGATGAAGCCACTGTGTGGCGAAACGTTTCCACAATAAAGATACCCAAGTGTTGCATATGTGTCTAATTTAACAACTTGTCGGTTCTCTGAACCATTTATCTACATCCTGTCTGACACAGCAACTTCTTGGGTTCTTGATACAAAGGGATTCTTCAACATTTGTCCAAACCTTTGGACAAGGACTTACTTCGACTAGTGGTTGATACCACTATGACCTGCCTCCTACTGCTGCATCTCACCTGATTACAGCATATAAGCCATCTCTACGGCCGTTTGCTACACTTCCAACAAGATTGATGGACTGAACACATCGACTCCAGGCCGAGGGACTGATAACCTCAAACTCCTCCTCTCCTTATACCTTTCTACTTTGTATTGGACTGATGAAGCCACTGTGTGGCGAAACGTTTCCACAATAAAGATACCCAAGTGTTGCATATGTGTCTAATTTAACAACTTTTATTAGCCTAACATGGCAGTAGATTTGGCTGCCTTTGTCAGAACGTGTTGCACTTGCCACATAACAGACAAGCCTGGATATTCCATTATCGCTCCTACATTGTACTCTCTACCAGCGGAAAAATAAACACATAAGCAGTATAATGTGATCCTTTATTGACAACGTTTCGCCCACGCAGTGGGCTTTATCGAGTCACAGACAGATCTACCTGGAAAAAGAGTAACATGAGTATTTATAAGATTTAGTCAGGTGGAGAATGCTGGGTCAGGTGGAGAATGCTGCATGTGACAGTCTTCAAAGTAGTGTCATAGTTTAAAACATTGTGTGACTTAAAGGACCTGTAGTGTTCCATTCTTGAGTTCTATGTGGGATAGCGTTGAAGAAGTTTCTTGGCAATAGGTTCAGCTATGTTGTAGAAGCCTGAAGACTGTCACATGCAGCATTCTCCACCTGACCCAGCATTCTCCACCTGACTAAATCTTATAAATACTCATGTTACTCTTTTTCCAGGTAGATCTGTCTGTGACTCGATAAAGCCCACTGTGTGGGCGAAACGTTGTCAATAAAGGATCACATTATAAGAACATAAGAATGGAGGAACACTGCAGAAGGCCTACTGGCCCATACAAGGCAGGTCCTTATCAAAACCACCACTACCTAAAAATTTATTCCCGTACTCACGACACAAATCAAACCCAGCCCCTCCCACTCATATATTTGTCCAATCTCTTTTTAAAGCCACCCAAGGTCCTAGCCTCTATCACAGTACTCGGAAGATTGTTCCACGCATCCACAACTCTGTTCGAAAACCAGTACTTGCCTATGTCCTTTCTAAATCTAAATTTATCCAATTTAAATCCGTTATTTCTCGTTCTTACTTGGTTCGATATCCTCAGTATTTTATTAATATCTCCTTTGTTTATGCCCATCATCCACTTGTACACCTCGATGATATCTCCCTCATTCTACGTCTCTCCAGAGAGTGGAGATTCAACGCTCTAAGTCTATCTTCATACGGGAGATTTCTTATACTGTAAATCATTTTAGTCATTCTTCTTTGTATGTTCTCCAATGAATCTATATCCATCCTGTAGTAAGGAGACCAAAACTGAGCTGCATAATCCAAATGAGGTCTCACTAGTGATGTATAGAGCTGTAAAATAACTTTTGGACTTCTGTTGCTTATACTTCTTGAAATAAATCCTAGTAATCTGTTAGCCTTATTGCGCACACTTAGGCACTGTTGTCTTGGCTTTAGATTTCTGCTTACCATGACTCCCAAGTCTTTTTCACATTCTGTATGATCAAGCTCAACTTCACCTAGTTTATAAATTCGAGGGATATTTTCATTACCAACGACAAGCACCTTACACTTGTCCACATTGAACTTCATCTGCCACTTTTCAGACCAAGACATTAATTTATCCAAATCCTCCTGGAGTTCACTGTTATCCTCCTCAGAATGAATTATACGGCCTATTTTTGTATCATCAGCAAATTTACTCATGTCACTTGCAATTCCTTCATCAAGGTCATTAATGTAAATTATGAACAACAATGGGCCCAAAACTGATCCTTGTGGAACGCCACTAGTGACAAATCCCCATTCAGATTTGACCCCATTAATAGAAACTCTCTGCTTTCTATTGGTAAGCCATGCCTCTATCCATGCTAGAACTTTACCTCCTATACCATGAGCTGCCACCTTTCTTAAGAGTCTCTTGTGAGGTACTCTATCGAAGGCCTTACTGAAATCCAAGTAAACTATATCATATTCTTTATCACTGTCTACTGCCTCAAATGTTTTATTGAAAAACGTCAGTAAATTTGTCAGGCAGGAACGACCTCTCGTAAACCCATGCTGAGATTCATTAATCAAATTATGTTCTTCAAGGTGACTTCTGATAATATCAGCTATAATTGATTCTAATAATTTGCCTACTATAGACGTGAGGCTTATTGACGGTAATTTGATGGAATGGACTTATCCCCTGATTTGAATATAGGAACTACATTAGCTATCTTCCACATCTCTGGCACAACACCAGTTAGGATGGACGTATTAAACACATTCGTTAATGGCTGACTAAGTTCTATTTTGCATTCTTTAAGTACCCTGGAAAACAACTCGTCGGGTCCCGGGGACTTATTTTGCTTCAGTTTATCTATCTGTTTGATAACCATGTCCCTCGTGACAGTAATATTAGTTAATTTGAATTCTTCAGGAACTGAATAATTGTTAATTTCTGGAATCTCATTTACGTCTTCTTGTGTAAAGACTGACAAAAATAGTCATTAAATAGAGAACACATTTCCAGTTCGTTATCCGTCAGCTGTCCATTCCCAATTTTCAGAGGTCCTACCTTTTCCTCACCTTCGTCCTGTACACTTGAAAGAACCCTTTTGGATTAGTCTTTGATTCATTAGCAACCTTAATCTCATAGTCACGTTTAGCCTTTCTAATCCCCTTTTTACTTCTCTTTTCAACTGAACATATTGGTCAATAAGGTTAACATCTCCTCTTTTGATGCGCCTATAAATTCCTCTTTTCTCCCTAATAAATGTTTTAGCCTCCTGTTAATCCATTTGGGATCGTTATTATTTGACCTAAATTCTCTCTGGGGAATAAACATACTCTGTGCACGTTGTACATTATTAAGAAACAAATCATAAACGCAGATCCCATCGTAATCGTTAGCTAGATTACCCCAGTCGAGATTAGACAGGTGTTCCCTAAGTCCAATATAATCGGCAGAACGAAAATCAGGAACTTTTACCGTATTATCCCTATTCTCGTACTCCCATGTAATATTAAAAGTAATGGATTTGTGATCACTAGCTCCAAGCTCTTCAGTGATCTCCAGATTATTTACAAGAGTTTCTTTATTTGACAAGACTAGGTCGAGCAAATTATTACCTCTGGTAGGCTCCGTCACACACTGCTTCAGAAAACAGTCCTGAACTACTTCCATAAAGTCACTGGACTCCAGATTACCGGTCAAAGAAGTCCAGTCAATTTGACTAAAGTTAAAATCCCTACTAACACTACGTTATTGTGCCTAGAAGCCCTAACAATTTCGTCCCAAAGAAGTCTCCTCTATCGTAATCCAAGCCTGAGGTCGGTATATTACACTAGAATCAGTTTTTCTTGACCTTCTAGAAACTCTACCCAAACAGATTCTGTTAATGATCCATCTATTTTTATGCCTGTTTTTATGCAGCAATTTATATTTTCTCGTACATACAATGCAACTCCACCCCTTTCCCATTATATCTATCTACATGGAACAACTTAAACCCCTGAATATGACACTCAGCAATCATATCCCGACTCTTGGTATTATACCATGTTTCAGTTATTGCAATGACATCAAAGTTCCCAGCACATGCTACCAAACGTAATTCGTTAATTTTATTTCTGGCGCTTCGACAGTTAGTATAAAATACATTGATATGTATCTTCTTGTGAACCTTTTTCAGCTTTTGTTTTACACAATTTCTGTTACTATCATTACCCTGTGTCACTCGATTACTGTTATTGTTATGATTTATGATATCAAAGCCTGAATCAATATTTTGGCCCTCATTATTTACCATTCCTAAACCCATACCTCTAACTAATCCTAGTTTAAAGCCCTAACAACATCCTCAACTGAGCTAGAGAGAAATTCTACACCTGCCCTGGATAAGTGAACCCCATCCCTGGCATACATGTCATTTCGGCCATAGAAGTGGTCCCAGTTGTTAATGAATGGGACTGCATTATCCTTACAGTGTTTGTCCAGCCAGCAATTTATACCAATCGCTCTGGACAGCCATTCATTTCAACACCCCTTCTTGGCAAATGCCACATATAACAGGGCTCCTCCCTTCTTCCTAATGATGTCTATTGCTGCCTTATACCTACTAACTAAATCCTCACTTCTACGCTTGGATACATCATTGCCTCCAGCACTGAGGCAGATAATAGATTGATCCCATTACCATGCATGATGTTGTCAAGTCGGCTAACAATGTCTTCCATCCCAGCCCCAGGAAAGCAAACCCTCTGTCTCCTACTCCTATCTTTCAAGCAGAAGGCCCTATCCATATATCTAACTTGGCTATCCCCAACAACAACAATGTTTTTACCTTCCTTGGTACAGTTCGTCGTGACGTTCCCAGTAGTCGACTCACATTCGTCTGGAAGCACAGAAAAGGAGTTCGAAGTTTCCACAGCAGTCTCTTTCTTCTTCGTCGTTACTACCTCTCCATTCGTCTTCTTGATCTTCAACTTCGTCCCATGCTGTCCGGCCACTGCCCAGGTTACCTTCTTGACCTGAGGACTCACAACAGGAGGACTACTACGAATCCTCTTGTTTTCCTCCGTCAATCGCCGTATCTCAAGCTTCGCTACCCTCAATTCCTCCTTAAGCTGCTGGTAAAGTTGCTCAATAGGGGGCATCTTGATTCAGTCCACAGGGAGTACACTAGACACGTCTTCACTGAGCTAAGAACAGGTCACCACTGAGCTTATGTGTTTATTTTTCCATTGTGTCGGTATTTTATACCATTTATTTCCACTCTCTACCAGCGTTTGGTGAGGCTTTCTTTAGGTTGACTGTTGATTGTATTGGGTCATTACCTCAGACACGTCTAGGGAATCAATTTATTTGTAGAGTTATCTGTTGTTCCACAAGATATACTGAAGCAATACCTTGCTGTCGGATTACTGATCAAAACATAGTAAGAGCTCTTGTGAAGTTTTTAGACAAATAAGAGCTCCTCAGGAGATCCAATCCCACTAGTTCTTTAACTTCTCATTCAAGGTGTTCAAAGAGGTTTTTGTCCAGTTGGGTATCCATTGTGGGGTCTCTTCTGTTTACCACCCGGAAAAACGAGGTGCTCTTTGAGAGTTTCCTCCAAACTCTAAAGTCTTTGTTATGAGCATGTGTAACCGAAAGTAAGAATAAGTAGACGAGGAATTCCTTTGTTGCTTATTTATAATTATGGAACAAGTTCATTGGTTTTAATCCCTTTAATGTCTTTTATGGTCATACCTTTAGAGGGTCACTCTACCTTCTTAATGAGGACTGGACCAGCACTGACTAGTTTCCCTCTCTCACCTGATACTGGAAGTCTTCGAGATGAACTTCGTCAGGTTCGTGATCTGGCTTCAGCAGAGTAGCACAGTGGGCGGTGAAGGACCAGTATTATAAGTTAGTAGTGCCACGATCTTTAACATTGCCTGACCTGGTTTTCATCCAGCAACAAGTGCTGGGTAATGCACCTCTGGCGAAAATAAATGAATAAGTATGAGATGTATGTCCCACACAGACGTCGCAATGAACGCATTGTCCAGCTTAAAGCATACAAATATATCTCTCATGAACCCTGTTGACCCTAATTGTGATGGACAGATATGTCTCTTGGAGTTGGTCTCTCTGAATACCACGGAGATATATTGTAACCCAAACGGCCTCTAGTCTAGTCTTTCTAATGTTTAGCATCTCTTAACTTTCAAAGCCCTGAGATGAAAATGACAAAAAGTTGCAATCATTAGAATCTTATCATTTATGGAAGAATGCTCTTTCCTGATCGGAATCAAACTTTCACTAATAATGAGCTTTATTCAATGAAAGCTGGGAGCTCATTTTAAGCTGTGTAAATTCCAATTTCCACTTTTATTCCCATGAAATATCTAGAGAATGCCTCTTCTGATCAGCTTCGAACTGTAAACGGTGGTATATCTTAATTAGAAAATGTTCAAAAGGATTTTATTCCAAAATAAAAGTTAAGTTTCATTCTTATAGAATTGTCGAAGATTTTAAATAGAATGTGAATAACAAAAGAAAACAGAAAATATCGCGTTTTAGGGTCTGGGGACAAGAGAAGGAGGGGTAGAGGCCGGGCAAGGCATTATAGTGATGTATCGGATATCCATATCCACATCCGCGGATCATCCGCACAATTTCTTACATCCGCATTCGCATCCGCAAAATGAGTAAGACATCCGTATACACATCCACATCCTCGGATATCTAAATTTTCACATCCGATACATCCCTACAAGGCAAGACTGGAGGAAGTGGGTAAACGAGGTTTTGAATGCTAGGGGCTTGGACATCCATGAAGGATTGAGAGAATGCGCTAGATAGAAATGAGTTGAGGTAACTGGTTTTTATGACATGCCAGACTGGGGTCTTCTATATGGGAAGCACAGTGTCTGCACACTGAAGGAGGAAGTACCGGTTGGTGGACCATCTAACTGTGATGTTAGAATGTTTCTTGCAAGATAGTAAGTGGAAGAATGATGCTAAAATTGTTTCCTCTTTTTCGGGTCATCAGCCCTCGGTGAGAAACAACTGGTGTGTTAACACACACTATGGATGTATCGGATGTTAAAATTTAGATATCCGCGGATACGGATGTGTATACGGATGTCTTACTCATTTTGCAGATGCGTATGCGGATGTAAGAAATTGTGCGGATGTTCCGCGGATGCGGATATCCGATACATCACTAACACGCATACACGCTCTCATTCTCTCTCTCTCTCTCTCTCTCACACACACTCATTATCAGCAATATATGAAGTTAACAGATAGTAACTAAGTATGCCGCTGCGACATGGAGCCCACATGGTCAAATCCGTAAGATAAAAGTTTACAACAAAGCTAGTCTCAGAGAAGAAGGAATTAAATTGTAAAGAGAGACAATAGTAATTGAATCTGATGTCTTTAATGAAAAAGAGGACTAGGGAACACATAATTACAACATGGAAGATATTCAGAGGATTTAGCAGTAAGAAATGCAAAAGGAAAATAATGTTTGGATAAAGATTGTTCTATAGACACGTGATCCACAGGGTTGCAAGGAAATATATGTTCCATCTCAGGATGGTAAATAAGTTTGAATAATTGGGCGAATGAAGAGTTAGGAACCAATGGTTAAAGAGGCGGAGCTCAGTCCTGAGGTTCGACCCCGCGCAAACACAGCTGGGTAAGTAAACAAGTACATACCAAACTATGACTTGTTTGTGGCTGTGACCGTAATTTATTATAGTGATCTGAATCTATATGTATGTATTTCAGACAGAGAAGATTGATGTTCTGGCCGAATTCTGGCCTCCACCTCCCTCACCAATTCCCTCACCACCTCCACCCCTTGTCCACTACCTCCACCACCGAATCATTCCCTCACCTCCACACAATCCTTCTTCTTTAACTTCCTCCCTCCTTCACATGCACAACCGTCCCTACATCTCACCTCCACCTGCACTCCAACCCTTCCTACCTCCATCCCTTACTATCTGCTCCACTACAGTTCTCTATCCACTATAGTTCACATCTCTCTCTCTCTCTCCCTTATCTCTACCTGGAGTCTACCAGGAGGGTATTCCGGGGATCAACGCCCCCGCGGCCCTGTCCATGACCAGGCCTCCCGGTGGATCAGGGCCTGATCAACCAGGCTGTTCCTGCTGGCCGCTCGTAGTCCAACGTACGAACCACAGCCCGGCTGATCCGGCACCGACTTTAAGTATCTGTCCAGCTTCCTCTTGAAGGCAGCCAGGGGCCTATTGGTAATTCCCCTTATGCATGGTGGGAGGCTGTTGAACAGTCTTGGGCCCCGGACACTTATGGTGTTTGCCTTAGTATACCAATGGCGCCCCTACTTTTCCTTAGGGGTATTTTGCTTCGACTGCCCAGTCTTTTGCTTTCGTAGGGAGTGATTTCCGTGTGCAGATTCGGGACCAGTCCTTCTAGGATTTTCCAAGTGTAGATTATGATATCTCTCTCTCACCTGCGTTCCAGCGAGTACAAGTCAAGTGCTTCAAAGCGTTCCCAGTAGTTGAGGTGTTTGATGGAACTTATATGTGCAGTAAAGGTTCTCTGTACATTCTCTAGATCTGCAATTTCACCTGCCTTGAATGGGGATGTTAATGTACAACAGTATTCCAGCCTAGAGAGAAGTGATTTGAAAAGGATCATCATTGGCTTGGCATCTCTTGTTTTGAACGTTCTCATTATCCATCCTATCATTTTCTTTGCAGTTGTGATCATGGCACTGTTGTGATCCTTGAAAGTGAGATCCTCAGACATTACCCCTCCCAGGTCCCTCACATTATTTTTCCGTTCTATTGTATGATCAGAGTTTGTAGTATACTCTGTTCTAGTTATTATCTCCTCCAGTTTCCCATAACGGAGTAGTTGGAATTTGTCCTCATTGAACATCATATGCACTATCTCCACAGCCCTCCTTACTCCCTCTGCTCCTCAACTACAACCCTACCTCCTCCCCTCTTCTCCTCCACTATAATCCTACCACCTCCCCCTTCTCCTCAACTACAACCTTACCTCTTCCCCCCTTCTAATCCACTACAACCCTACCTCCTCCCCTTCTCCACTACAACTCAACCTCGTCCCCCTTCTCCTCCACTACAACCCTACCTCCCCCCCTTCTCCTCCACTACAATCCTACCTCCTCTCCCTTCTCCTCCACTACAACCCTACCTCCTCCCTCTTCTCCTCCACTACAACCCTACCTCCTCCCCCTTCTCCTCAACTACATCCCTACCTCCTCCCCCCTTCTCCACTAAAACCCTACCTCCTCCCCTGTGGGTAATATTTACTGTAGAACAAGCACAAGCTATGTAACTGCACTGGAAACAAGGTTACTTAGCTCTGTCGTTGTTTCAGCCTATCAGCAGCTGTAGCCGGTAGACACCTCCGACGTGAAACAGTTGATCAACAACCCTGGAGCTGATGAGAAATAAGGGTAAGTATATGATTGCCCCAAAGGACCATATGGCATTATACATTCAGTAACTGAATACTGAACAGGGCCTTATATACTCACTTTTTTGGGCTCGATGGCCCGCTTATTACGGGTTAATATGGTAAAGACCAATAAGTAACGATCTATCTGCTGCGCAGCTGACTGAAACTAGTGACATCACTTACTGGACTTACCAGGGTATTGTAGCGGACCCGTAAGTTCCCTGGCTTGTAGCAGGGATGCAACCCGTTATCCGTTGTCTTGATTGAAGAATCTGTGTTCTACGGTGCACTGTTTGACGAATGTTCGCAACACTGCACACCGCACTGTCTTTAATATTAGTCTATTGTTCACAATAACGTCCTTACAAGAAGTTGAACAAACTTTTCTGTAATCTTTCTACTGTGATTGGTGAGATTGTCCATGTGTCTGAGGAAGCAGTTATAGTTCCTCTGTTAAGGTCAACGCACATGTAACACTCCTCGCACAGTTTCTTCATGCAATCTGATCGCCCCTGCTCCTCTGTGCCCCAGTGCTCCTAGTTACAAAGGAGATGCTGATTCAAGAATTATTTACCTTCCTTGCCAAACTACAACAGAAAGCAATAAAATATTCTTGATATCTTGTTGTCTGGGCATAGAGGACAATTTATGTTATCCTCAATTTGTAAATAAAGTGGTTGCAGGGTTCCCCTTACTTTTCCTGCTACGGTAAGAGATTAATTTCCTCTCATTAACCCACACTATGGTTGCAACACTGGTCTCTTGCAAGGAAGTGGTGGCGTGACTATGACACACGCTGGTCATCTGTTTCCAATTAAATGTTGATCAAGAAGCTAGCTGACATCTGCCCTTTCTGAGAGGGTGGTCCCTCAGGGCTGAAAGGGGCTAAAAAGGGCTTAAGGGGCTGATACCCCCTTTCTGGAGAAAAATTTTCCACATCCCCTTCTCCACTACAACCCTACCACCTCCCCTTCCCCACTACAACCCTACCTCCTCCCCTTTCCCTCCACTACAACACTACCTCCTCCCCTTCTCCAATACAACTCTACCTCCTCCCCCTTCTCCACTACAACCCTTCTTCCTCCCAACTTCTCTTCCTCTACAACCCTACCTCCTCCTTTTCTCCACTACAATCCTTCCTCCTCCCCCTTCTCCTCCACTGCAACCCTACCTCCCCCCTTCTCCTCCACTACAACCTTACCTCCTCCCCTTCTCCACTACAACCCTACCTCCTTCCCTTCTCCACTACAACTCTACCTCTCCCCCTTCTCCACTACAACCCTACCTCCTCCCCACTGCTCCTCCACTACAACCCTACCTCCTCCCCACTGCTCCTCCACTACAACCCAACCTCCTCCCCCCTGCTCCTACACTATAGCCTGGCTGGCTGCACGCATGCGCATCGCTGCCTCCACCCAGCCACACGGGTGTATCAAATTACCTACACTATCAAGTTAGTATTTTTCAACCAGGGGTGCCGTGGCTCCCTTGTGTGCTACTGATAGTGCCAGGGAGTGCCGCGGCACCCTGGTGTGCTACTGATAGTGCCCGAGGTGCCGCGGCACCCTGGTATGCTACTGATAGTGCCCAGGGGTGCCGCAAAATTATTAGTAATTTTACCCTAACTTCATTGCCTTAATTAAAACACCACAATTTTTTACTAGTATTTGTATAATTAACAACTACAGAAGAGTTGTAATTTCTTCAAACAGAAGTCATTAAATGATAAACTATAATAGTATATACATGAAACTGTGTGCGCCTCTGTAAAGGAAAGTTAAATTTTTGCACTCCAGGTAGATGAGTCTACACTAGTAATGCTAAACTAGTATACCAGTTTTGTTGTTGTTGTAAAGAACTTAGAGAAACAATAACATGCCAAGATATATTCACTACATTAAGTACTTGGAAGCTGTTGGTTTGTCCTGGCACAATGATTGGTTCAATGAAAGAATTCGTATCATTAGTGAAGAAAGAAAACATTGATGTCAAAACACGTTGATGTCTCCATCGTGAGGTGGTTGTTGGACGAACAATCGGCAATAAGTTGAAGTCTGTACTAGACAAAGTTGTAAAAATGGTAAACTACATAAAAAAAATAGGCCACTTAAATCACAACTGTTTGGCAAACTATGTGAAGAAGTTGGGACAAAGCATATGAATCTTATGTAGACGGAGGCAAGATGGCTATCGAGAGGCAAAGTGTTGTTACTACAGAATGAACTCAAGGATGAGTTACTTTTTTTTACCCTTGAGCACCAAGAAGAATTTTGTGTGTTGCTTCTATATGATGAAAAATTATCCTACTTATTGGATATCTTTGAACATTTAAACAAGATAAATTCCAACATGCAAGGCAACACTGAAAATATCTTATCTTCCACTGACAGAGAGATAAATTTAGAGATTGGGCTGTCAAAGTGAAGGAAATCAGCATCGATATGTTCCCACATGGTGCTGCAACAAAGAATAAAAATATAATGCCATTGAATTTTGAGTATCTTGAAGTACTTGCATAAAAAATCAGTACCGTTTCCCAAACTTATATTGGGAAGACTATGACTGGTCGAGAAACTCATTTATTGCATCAGTATTAAGACCATCGAAGCTCAGTCTCACAGCAGAAGAGGAATTAATTAAAATACGTAATGATGGCAGTATGAACTTAAAGCAAAAAGAAGTGCCTTTGTACGAATTCTGGATAGAGATTAAGAATGAATATCTTCAAGTTGTGAAAAAAGCTCTAATAATTCTCGTGCAATTTTCCGCATCTTACCTGTATGAGTTGGGACTTTCTGTTGTCACAAACATAAAAACTAAGAGTCAAAGGCAACAATAAGTAGAGAGAAAATGAGGAAATGTCTGTCTAATGTTCTCCCTAATATCAAAAGGATTTGCCAGTCTCACCAAGCCCCAAATATCTCGCTGAAACAGATACAGAAGACAAGTTAGTTGTGTTTATTTTATTTTCGTGATCTATATTGCCTGTGTATTACTCACTAACAGGCTTGTATTTCTTCGTATGTGTTGGGAAGCGGTTCTAATAGAAAATTGACTAAGGGTGCCGCAGAATATGATATGTGACTTGAGGTTTCCACTGAAAAAAAAGATTGAAAACCACCGGTGTAAACAATAATTATCCTTAGCTTCTCCTCGACAACTCTTCCTCCTTTCTCAGCTTCCTCACGAATACCCTCCTTTTTTCCCCTCATTTCCTCCACCACAACTCTCCTCCTCCTGTTTCAGCCCCCCCCCCTACCAAACTCCTCCACTACAATCCTTCTTCCTTCCCCAGTTCCTCCACAACAAGCATACCTTCTTCCTAGACTACTCCACTTTAAACCTCGCGTCTCCCTCAGCTCCTTCACTACAATCCTCCTCCTCTCTCATATCCACTACAGCTCGTCCTCCATGAACAATCTTCTCCCATCAGAGAGAAGTTGAAAACACTGACGGCACTGTAGCACCAAATCTCACAATTTTCCACATTGTCACAGAACGCCTCTCTCTACAGAAAAAGAATAGTCAGGGGCCAGGAGCTATGACTCGACCCCTGCAACCACAAATAGGTGAGTACACACACATACACACACACACACTGACAACACTGGAGGACAGGAAGGTTAGGGGAGACAAGATAACGACGTACAAAATACTGCGTGGAATAGACAAGGTGGATAGAGACAGGATATTCCAGAGAGGGGACACAGAAACAAGGGGTCACAATTGGAAGTTGAAGACTCAGATGAGTCAAAGGGATGTTAGGAAGTATTTCTTCAGCCATAGAGTAGTCAGGAAGTGGAATAGTCTAGCAAGTGATGTAGTGGAGGCAGGAACCATACATAGCTTTAAGACGAGATATGATAAAGCTCATGGAGCAGGGAGAGAGGGGACCCAGTAGCGATCAGTGAAGAGGCGGGGCCAGGAGCTGAGTCTCGACCCCTACAACCACAATTAGGTGAGTACAATTAGGTGAGTATACACACACAAACACACACACACAGATGATGGAATGTGTGACAACAATTTGCAAGGAAGATGAGGAGAGGTTTGTACCCAAGGAAAACAGGAATAATGAAAAAGCCAGGATGAGCCCGTGGTTCACCCAAAGGTGCAGGGAGGCTAAAACCAAGTGTGCTAGGGAATGGAAGAAGTATAGAAAGCAAAGGACCCAGGAGAATAAGGAGAGCAGTCGTAGAGACAGATATGAATATGCACAGGTAAGAAGGGAGGCCCAACGACAATATGAAAATGACATAGCAGCGAAAGCCAAATCTGACCCAAAGCTGTTGTACAGCCACATCAGGAGGCAAACAACAGTCAAGGACCAGGTGATCAGGCTAAGGAAGGAAGGAGGAGAGATCACAAGAAACGAAGTATGTGAGGAACTCTTCATGGATACAGAGAGAGGGAGCAGAGGCACTATGTGTACCCCTAACAACAATATTCAACACATCTATCGAAACAGGGAGATTACCTGAGGTATGGAAGACAGCAAATGTAGTCCCAATTTTTAAAAAAGGAGACAGATATGAAGCACTAAACTACAGATCAGTGTCACTGACATGTATAGTATGCAAAGTCATGGAAAAGATTATCAGGAGAAGAGTGGTGGAACACCTAGAAAGGAATGAGCTTATCAACGACGGCCAACACGTTTTCAGGGACGGGAAATCTGTGTCAAAAACCTACTGGAGTTCTATGACAGGGTGACAGCAGTAAGACAAGAGAGAGAGGGGTGGGTAGATTGCATTTTCTTGGACTGTAAGAAGGCGTTTGACACAGTTCCACACAAGAGATTAGTGCAGAAGCTGGAGGACCAGACAGGGGTAACAGGGAAGGCACTCCAATGGATCAGGGAATACCTGTCAGGGAATACCTGTCAGGAAGACAGCAGCGGGTCATGGAACATGCCGAGGTGTCAGAATGGGCGCCGGTGACGAGTGGGATTCCACAGCGGTCAGTCCTAGGACCGGTGCTGTTTCTGGTATTTGTGAACGACATGATGGAAGGAATAGACTCCGAAGTGTCCCTGTTTGCAGATGATGTGAAGTTGATGAGAAGAATTCAATCGGACGAGGACCAGGCAGAACTACAAAGGGATCTGGCCAGGCTGGAAACCTGGTCCAGCAATTGGTTCCTGGAATTCAACCCCACCAAATGCAAAGTCATGAAGATTTGTGAAGGACAAAGAAGACCGCAGACGGAGTACAGTCTAGGGGGCCAGAGACTACAAACCTCAATCAAGGAAAAAGATAACACCAGGCACTAGCAAACCTAAGAACAGCATTCCGACATCTTAATAAGGAATCGTTCAGGACCCTGTACACTGTGTACGTTAGGCCAATATTGGAGTATGCAGCACCAGTTTGGAACCAACACCTAGCCAAGCATGTTAGCCAAGCAACAAGACTAGTCCCGGAGCTAAGGGGTATGGCCTACGAGGAGAGGTTAAGGGAAATCGACCTGACGACACTGGAGAACAGGAGAGATAGGGAGGACATAACGACATATAAAATGCTGAGAGGAATTGACAAGGTGGACGGAGACAGAATGTTCCAGAGATGGGACACAGCAACAAGGGGTCACAATTGGAAGGTGAAGACTCAAATGAGTCAAAGGGATGTTAGGAAGTATTTCTTCAGTCATAGAGTAGTCAGGAAGTGGAATAGTCTAGCAAGTGATGTAGTGGAGGCAGGAACCATACATAGCTTTAAGACGAGGTATGATAAAGCTCATGGAGCAGAGAGAGAGAGAGGACCTAGTAGCGATCAGTGAAGAGGCGGGGCCAGGAGCTGAGTATAGACCCCTGCAATCGCAAATAGGTGAGTACACATACACGCACACACAAAATAAATCGTTCAAGACTCTGTTCACCCCACACCTGGTCAAGAAATTAGAGAAAGTGCAAAGGTTTGCAAGAAGACTAGTCCTGGAGCTAAGGGGTATGTCCTACGAGGAGAGGTTAAGGACAATCGACTTAACGACACTGGAGGACAGGAGAGATAGGGAGGACATGACAACGACATATAAAATGCTGACAGGAATTGGCAAGGTGGATAGGGACAAAATGTTTCAAGAGTTGGGACACAGTAACAAGGGTCACAACTGGAGGCTGAAGACTCAGATAAGTCACAAGGATGTTAGAATTTTTTTCTTCAGCCATAGGTTTGTCAGAAAGTGAAACAATCTGGAGAGTGATGTGGTGGAGGCAGGATCTATACATAGCTTTAAGAAGATATACGATAAAGCTCAAAGAGCAGGGAGAGAGAGGACCTAGTGGCGACCAGCAAAGAGGCGGGGCCAAGAGCTATGAATTGATCCCAGCTACCACAAATAGGTAAATACACACACACACACACACACATAGGACTAACACCACTGGAGGACAGAAGGGTTACAGGAGACATGATAACGACATACAAAATACTGCGGGGAATCGACAAGGTGGATAGTGACAGGATGTTCCAGAGAGGGAACACAGAAACAACTGGAAGCTGAAGACTCAGATGAGTCAAAGGGATGTTAGGAAGCATTTCTTCAGCAATAGAGTAGTCAGGAAGTGTAATAGTCTAGCGAACGATATAGTGGAGGCGGGAACCGTACATAGTTTTATGACAAGGTATGATAAAGCTCATGGAGCAGGGAGAGCAATGACCCAGTAGCGGACAGCGAAGAGGCGGGGCCAGGAGCTGAGTCTCGACCCCTGCAACCACAATTAGGTGAATTAGGTGAGCACACACAGCCACCTCTTCCAGGAAAAAAAAAGCAGAAACTGAAGACAGAAGACTGCTTCTTTAATTTGCTGATATATAAACATCCACAGAATTGTCCTAGAATCATAAAATTGCGGGAAGAGTTGAAATAGTATCGTCGTGTGGAGAAGACTTGGGAGAAACACCGCAAATTTGAGAGCAAAGAACTGCTTGCAAACTTAAGCCAATAATACTGCCAGCACAAACGCAGCCAATGATCCTACTGCTGCAGATAAAACTGATCCGTTGTTGCAAGTGCAACCACTGCTGCAAGTACGAACACTGATCTTACTGTTACAAATACTAACACCGATCTTGCTGCTGCTGCAAGTTCTAACACTGATACTGCTGCAAATACAAACACTTATCCAGCAGTTGTAAACATGACCACTGACTGCTGCCACCGTTGACCATCCCGCTGCCGCTGACGTCGCCATTTATGACGCCACCGACGCCGCTGCCGATGCCTTAAACTGTGTGACTTGTAATTCATGGAGCGAATTATGCATCAGGTTTGAGCTTCGACTCATTAAATTTTTGTTTTCAAATGTGATTATGATATCTATAATACGAGTGCAGACTAGTCACGGTTGCCACAAGTTGTTATTGACATTAGCGAAGTGTCATGTGGCATGAAAATTGGTAATATAAGCATCGATTTAGTTACTTATGTCATCAACATTTCATTTTACAACTGTCGCATAACAACTATGATCGAGTGTTTCATAAACTGTGGAATTTAACGAAACATATAACTGGATTATATATATATATATATATATATATATATATATATATATATATATATATATATATATATATAATATGTCGTGCCGATTAGATAAAACTGGTCAATTAGCAAGAACTCATTTTAAATTAAGTCCTTTCTAGAAATTTATCTTATACGTTTAAAGATATTTATTTTTTTTCATTTATGTTAATGTAAAAATATATAATTTTGAACCAAAAGAAACTTTGAAAACCTACCTAACCTTATTACAACAAGCGGAATTTAATTTAGCCTAACCCAGCTAAATATATTTTAGATACGTTAACATTAATTTAATAATAAACAAACACAATGAAATATATTTTTTTCGTTATGTTCAGAATGATTTTCGCAAAATTATTGCATACACACATTTTCGCTTGTCTTATATGGCAAGATGAGCATTGCTATTTAAGCCAAAATCGAAAGTTCTGCCTATTCGGCACGACATATACAAATCCTCCCAGATTGCCCTACCAGCTTTTCTATCCTCTCCCATAGCATCAAATGAGTTAATAAAACAAATTCTTTCGGACAACCTCAGTGATTCAGCAGGAATACAGGACCCTAGCTACGCCAGTGCCCTCACTGAATGGGAGACTCTTGCTGCTCCAGCACCAAAATCTAGTGTAGAACTGGCCTACAAACAGTCAAGTTGGGATGGCTCCCATCGCTGAAAATATGCTTGCCAACATTCTTAGGGCTGTAACATCAGACAGGGAGACTGCCCGTCTCCTAGCTGTGAGTGTACATCCCTCTGGGGACTTTCTCCACACAGTTTCCATTTCGGCAATGGGAACACGCCTCGACCCTAAGATCCTCCATATTGCAGTGGCTCTGCGCTTTGCTGCCCCTATTCACACGGAATATACGTGTATTTGCGGCGATGCGCAAGCCGACCAATATGGGCTACATGGTTTTAACTGTTCCAAAACCAAGGGCTGGCATGCAAGACACAATGAAGTCAACAACAACATAAAGAGAACCCTTGCTACAGCAGGATGCCCAGTCGAGATAGAACCCCGATCACTAGCAGCCAACAATACCCACAACCCAGCAAACTGCCACGACGGGATCACCATCTATCCTTGGAAGAATGGCAAGCTCTTAGCATGGGACTATACCAGTGTGTCGACACTGGCTGACACCTACATCCATCACAGTGTCGGGCGACAGGGAGGAGCTGCTGACCACAGAGAGGAGTACAAGATCAGCAAGTACAGGGACATAAGCCAACAGTATAAATTTGTCCCAGTGGGATCAGAGACCTTGGGATCATGGGAAAAAAATGCCACACGTTTCGTCAAAGAACTGGGTTCCAGACTCATCACCACCACCAGAGACCCAAGGGCAGCCACTTTCATGCTCCAACGCCTCAGCGTGGCCATCCAGAGGGAAAATGCATGCTGCATACTGGGCTCGCGTCCGGCTTCGGAGGAGCTGGAGAAGATTCATAATCTTTGATATATTGTACCAATGTATTCATGTTTGTGTTTTCTGTCAATGTATTCTGCATATGTGGTACCTCGGTTTACGATGGTCCCCAAAATCGCCCTTTTATGTAAGTTTATTTTTTTAAATGCTTTTGTAAGTGTATTTTTGGGGGTCTAAAAGGACTAGTCTATTTTACATTATTCCTTATGGGGATAAAGTCGTTTGGTAATGGCACTTGAACAGCATTCTGGAATGAAAAAATATCGTAAACCGATATTAAACCGATAATAAAGTGCACATAATATATATAGGGGGTGGTAGGAGAAGAAAATATTCAAACACCTCCGGTAAGAACCTTGAGTTTTCCCTGAGGTACGTTTATTGTCTTCTCTGAGGATGAGGGTCCCCAGTGAAGTTCTAGAGGTAGTACCTCCCAATATTATATATATATATATATATATATATATATATATATATATATATATATATATATATATATATATATATATATATATATATATATATATATATATAATGTCGTGCCGATTAGGTAAAACTTGCGATTTTGGCTTAAATAGCAACGCTCTTCTTGCCATATAAGACAAGCGAAAATTTGTGTATGCAATAATTTCGCAAAAATCATTGTAAACCTAAAGAAAAAAATATATTTAATTGTGTTTGTTTATTATTAAATTAATGCTAACGTATCAAAAATATATTTACTAGGGTTAGGCTAAATTAAATTGCGCTTGTTGTAATAAGGTTAGGTAGGTTTTCAAAGTTTCTCTTGGTACAAAATTATAAATTCTTACATTAACATAAATGAAAAAATATATCTTTAAACGTATAAGAGAAAATTTTAAAAGGACTTAATTTTAGATGAGTTCTTGCTAATTGACCAGTTTTACCTAATCGGCACGACATATATATATATATATATATATATATATATATATATATATATATATATATATATATATATATATATATATATATATATATATATATATATATATGCAAAAAGATCACAGTAAACAGGTGATATCAAAATATGCAAGACAACCACTATGAAAAAATAGAGGAATTCCAAGCGCTTTCGTGACTACTCACATTATCAAGGAACTATAAAAGGAAACATGACAAGGAGGCTTTGAATTCCTCTATTTTTTCATAGTGGTTGTCTTGCATAAATATATATATATATATATATATATATATATATATATATATATATATATATATATATATATATATATATATATATTATGTGTGTGTGTATGAACTTTAAATGTCAGCAAATTAGATACATAATAATGAATATAACGTCAATAATAATCATGAAACTGAACTTTACAGCGATTGTTCGAAAAAGTTAGTAACTAATTTATCTGATTAAAAATGCTTCATATTTTCCATCAACCAATCAGCGAGTATAAACATTACATTAATTACCTAGGGTATAGAAAATTAACCACAGTTACTAAATTCAATTATAAACAATTTAAATATATCATTAAATTAATAAATATGTTCATGCATTCATATAGTTTACTCTAGGATGAGAATAATGCATTATGCAGCTTGTCAAGTTGTTGTTCCAGCTGAGTAAGTTAGAAAGATGAATAACAGTATTTAACTATTAATTTTGCCATGACGATTTAATGAACAACTTCTGTTCCATTACTAACACTTAAAGTTCTTGATATTAAATTGTATCTGTATTCATGTGGTAGTTACTGAATATTTGTTTTCTTTTAAAAGATCCAGACCCCCATCTTTAAAGCGCTGGCATAGTACTGGCGATGTTGAATTAAAGACAGTACATATGAACTACGGGGCCAGTGAGGCCTGACCTACTCCCCAACTGTTCATTGTTGGTAATGGTATTAATAAACAGCAATCTGTTATCAATATAAATTCTATGTAGCTCTCACACACGGATTTCTGATTATGTGGGTACTAATGGAAAAAAATGGGCTCCCCCTGTCTTAAAGATAAGACCTAGTTTGTGTAAAGAGAAACATTCAATAGGCGACTCAGCAACACTCGTTCATATTTGGAAGTTTCCTGTTACTGTTTATCCACCTTGTGTGGGATTTTGGGCAAAGATGAGTACTTTTAATATATATAATAAAGAACCACAAAGGGATTGTACTCGCCTTTTGATGCTGACGAAATGTAACTCTTCGCAGCCTCTCCCGGGTCTAATGACCCACCAGGGCTGTGTGAAAGTATGTACATAGAATTAGTACATGCCTAAAAACTTACATATGCTACTGTTTCATGTCTAACACATGCAAGGTCGTGGCGAAATATTATCTGGTTGTGGGCAATGGCCCATGTATAACAACCTCGAAATAGAATATTCTGTTCCTCTGACATCGACCTAGGTACTGCAGTACTGTAAGATGGCAGATGTAAGAAAGCGAACAGAATCCTTGGTTTCATATCAAGACACATAAATAATAGGAGTCCTCAGGTTGTTCTTCAACTCTATATAGCCTTGGTAAGGCGTCATTTAGATTATGCTGCTCAGTTTTGGTCACCGTATTACAGAATGGATATAAATGCACTGGAAAACGTACAGAGGAGGATGACAAAGTTGATCCTATGTATCAGAAATCTTTCCTATGAGGACAGACTGAGGCCCTGAATCTGCACTCTCTAGAAAGGCGTAGACTTAGAAGGTATATGACTGAGGTGTATAAATGCAAAACAGGAATAAATAAAGGGGCTGTAAATAGCGTGCTAAAAATATCTAGCCAAGACAGGACTCACAGTAGTGGTTTTAAGTTGGAAAAAATCGGATTCAGGAAGGATATAGGAAAGCACTGGTTTGGTAATAGAGTTGTGGATGAGTGGAACAAACTCCCGAGTACCGTCTGTTACGCAGAAATTGGGATTACCTGAGGCCTAATGACTTGTCTAAGGGCAAGGGGGTAAAAGTTACACAAAACACCTGTAAAACTAGGCCTCCCAGGTCTATCCCCGTTGAAACAGAAGCGCTAAACCATTATTATGTTCTCCAATGGGTTGGGGATCCGAAGGTTCACACAAAAATACCTAGGTAAAAAAATGATACATTTATTTAGATTAACAATATATACACACTCCAAAACACCTCTTTATATTTCTCTCAGCCTAAAAGCCAAAATACAAGTACATGAGGAGCTGGCGGCTAGAGCATCCACACACAAACAAAGACATATGTCCCTATGGGGTTCTGGCCCCTACACTCCACCCGAGACCATCTCCTCCTATTTCCTCAGTCCACACTCACCCTGCCAAGCCCCGACCATATCAGAGCCCAGTGGAGTGTACTGGTAAACAATAAAAGTGCATATGGCTTTAGTTAGCTACACCAAAGGGGATACAACATTACAAAAACTTATCTGAACTAGGCGGCGTCTGGCCAGCCAATCTCTCTCACCCATGCTAGACCCACGTGACCCCCCCAAGCGACGCTTACCCCGCTATCCCAAACACAGTTGGAATATAAATCCCTGACAGGATTTCCTTACTTTTTACAGTTTAAACAACTCTACAGTATCCACAAAATGCATAACAAATTTCTAAAATTATGGTTGACATTTATCCAAAGGTTATACATTTTTATTATGTTCAAGTCCTACTTCCTCAAAATTATGGCACACTTCTCCACTATCTATATATATACGTATACTCATGTCATGCAGAACCCTGCATAACACCGTCATAGAAGCTAAGACGTTGTGTAGTTTTAAAAATAGATTAGATAAATACTTGAGTGGGTGTGGGTGGGTGTGAATTGGACCTGACTAACTCGTGCTAGTAGGTCTGATGCTGTGCTCCTTCCTTAAGTGAATGTGACCTAACATGACTAGGTAGGGTTATTGGCTTAAGCCGGTGGGAGACTTGGACCTGCCTCGCATGGGTCAGTAGGCCTGCTGCAGCGTTCCTTCTTTCTTATGTTCTTATGTAAGATAGAATAGGACTTACCTGGCTCATTTGTAGCAGGAGCCTGTGACGCTGTTGACGTCGCTGAGACCTAAAACAATAATTTGATTGAAGAGATGATGCTGGAAGCCTCACTTCGTCGTCTGCTAAAGGATAAAAATAATAAAGATTTTATTTCTTTGGCAAGGTTACAATGTGTAATTTCAATTTTGATTTGTAAAGTACAAAGAAAGCCACTATCATGCCGGGGCATTTCGGGCAGACGCCTGATGACTCTTACGGGTGAGCGACACGAGGTACTTGCTACACCTATGATCAAATACGTACGTGGGCATGAAACACGCCCACAATATTGGCCATGAATGTCTCTGCTTCGAGTAGCCAAGTATTCCTAATGGCCACCTTACACACGAGCTCACTCGTCAAATTGCAATCTCGTTCTCGACTGACGACTCGCTAACGACAAGCAGCCTGTTGCTACTCCCACCCACTTTATGGACGGATTTCTGCTGACCTATGGTCTGTAGATGCTACATGCCAGCTCTCTCAACTTTTCACAATCAGAATAAGTTGAGATGCTGGGTTATGAAATTAATGCCCCTAGATATTTTATTTCATGAGATAATGCAAATTATCTCATTTTTTTAATGGTCTGGGGGAAACAGCAGTTCCCTCAGACAAGCGACTTCCTTTTAATTTGTGCAGAGATTACTTCATCATGGTAGGTCCGAAATTGATGGTTCAGACAGTGTTAAGACGAATGGGTATTCTGGAATGCTGTAATTTAAGTAGTGATAGGGTCTGCCCCAGGAGGCGTTCATGTCCCCAGGGGGCATCATGTCCCTGGGTTGGAGAAATAATTTTTTTCTCCACACATCTCTTTGTCACTTGAACGATTTAATTTTATTTACTTAAATATTTTGTTATAACTTACCTTAGTATATCTAGGCTTGCAAGAAGTGGTAAGAAGAGGATAAGTTGTGATACACAACTCGTCATAGCACCACTAATGATGTACGAACAACTTGATCATTTCCTGCTTACGGTCAGGTACAGAGTTGCCTGACGTGTTCCGGCCTTTTATATATAATTTTTTTTGTTTTGTGGCTGAATATGCGCTGTTTACAACAGCGCTATTTATGTAACTTAAAGCTAAAGCTTTCTATCCTTGCTTAAAGTAAAGAAATTGGTACTTGTAGAATTACGGGATTTTTTAAATGATTAACACAGAGAACCTCGTAAGAAATTAGGAAAATGAAAGAGTGTTTTTGTATGGCACCAACCACTGACATCCTCAACCACTGACATCCTCAACCACTGACATCCTCAACCACTGACACTGACATCCTCAACCACTGACACTGACATTCTCAACTAGTGACACGGCGGCGAAGGCGTTGGCGACGTCAGTGGCAGCGGGATCATCAACGGTATCAGCAGAATCAGTGTCTATGTTTGCAGCGGTTAGATCAGTCTTTTTATTTGCACCAGCAGGATCAGTTGTTGTATTTGCTGCAGCAGGATCCGTGGTTGTATTTGCAGCAGCAGGATCAGTGGTTGCATTTGCAGCAGCAGGATCAGTGGTTGTATTTGCAGCAGCAGGATCAGTGGTTGTATTTGCAGCAGCAGGATCAGTGGTTGTATTTGCAGCAGCAGTATCAGTGGTTGTATTTGCAGCAGCAGTATCAGTGGCTGCGTCAATGCTGGCATGCAATATTAGTGGCTTAACTTTGCAACCAGTTCATTGCTCTTAAATATTCATAGTTTCTCCCTCGTATTCTTCACTCAATACTATTTCAACTCTCAACGTAATTTTATGATTCTGGCTCAATTTTATAAATGCTTACGCATCAACAAATTTAAGAAGCAGTCTAATGTTTCCTTTAAAAGATATAGAATATATGAATTCATATGACCAGGTAAAAAATTGCAATCGATTCATTATAAATGTTGCGTATTGATTAACTTGACTTACAAGAGAAAAGAGAAAAACAAAGGTAAGTTCAATTATACTGCAAAGCTTATTTAGACAAGTATTAAATAAATGAAATGGAAAACAGTATTAAAGAGAAAGATATAAACAAAATATTTGGAGATCTCTGCAACATAAATGAATATGGGATTAAAAAGTTGATCGTATTAATGGTATATACAACCAAGAAGCAGATAAGACACACATTCAACAATTTTGTATATATAATGTCGCAATGTCTCACGTCGAATTCAGAGGTGACTAAATATCGGAGAGATAATGATGAGGTAATCAGTTCTTCAGCCCTGAGGGACCAGCCACCTCAATGTGAAGCTGAAAGACAAGAAAGGGGCCCATTATACTGAAGTCAGAAGTGAGGTGCTGAATTTGGAGATAGTGTCATAGGAGGCGAGACTCGCAAATAGATGCAAGACCATTAAAATTGAGAAGCACTGCTACAAGTCTACTGGCCCATGCTAGAAAGGTCTCTCAAATTCAACAGCTAGTGGCTGAGCAATATAGCTGAAGTAAATGTTCTCTTTAACAAGATACTTCTTGAGGTTTGAGGAACTGATCACCAACTATACAGGCAGATCAGATCATATCACTGTATGAAAATCACTGAGTACTGAGTCACCACTCGCGTACTTGAAGGTGCAACCAGGCATTGCCGTTTCTCCAAGATGGCGCACTGTGTGCTCATTCGCCTACTTCATTGAACTATCTGGAGCAAGACATAGAAAATCTTAGCAAACTCTGCTGACACTCATTATATAGGTGACGCTCTTCATCCTCTCCACTTCCAAGCTGTATGACTCCAGTAGGTTTAACGCTACGTTTTTATTATAATAATCTTCAAAGGACTCTTTCATCGCCGACTTCTTCTATGACTCCGAAGCCGACAAGATCACTACTGTCTCTGTTTCTTTGATTATAATAATAATATCTCTGCTACAAATTTATTCTTGGACCGTGGCTTTCAAGTACCATCTCCAGCTCTACGGGCCAAGAAATCGATGTTTGCCAAGAGGCTTGATCGTGACACCACTAGCTAATAAACAGATGACTTGACACGTCATTTTGAAGATCAAATTGATTGGACCACAATCGACATGATCACTTTTTTAAAACTCCTACCACCATATCGATGCTCAAAATCAGTTTCACTGAAGATCTATGGCCTTAAAGGCACTTAACGATGGACTACGAATCTCCTATTACCACGCGAATCCCAGGAACGTAAGAGCAGAGAGATACTATCAAAAATCCCCATGAAGAAACAGTACTTACAAACAAATAATTGCTCTCTTGACAATGCGGGTTCACACCAAATTTTGTGGAATAATTCACCGAAGACTTCGACAACTATGCATAGCCTACCTAGCAAAATTATTGTTTAAAATTCTCAAGAATGGGTCATTCCAAATAAGACAGTAAACTCAACTCATGATTTTCCGCGCCTACCAGCTGTTTCTAGCCTGAACGCTGCTACCTTTCACCACCAAGCGCTCAGCTGCTTGGTTAATCCCTGGATCTGTTTCTACAACTGGAAACATCCTCTCCTGCTCTGTTCTTCGCCTATCCTCACTTCCTTACTCTTTCCTTACATAGTAGTAACTTTCATTTGATTGTGCCAATGGAACTGAAGACTTCTCAAGGTAGCATAAGTGACCACTGATCACCTCATCGTCACCTTTCCACTGCTTCTGCTGTCTCCTGTACTTAGTCACCTCTGAATTCGACTGGAAAAGCCTGCAAAGCAGGCGAAACCTTTCCATGATAAAGATTCCACATTGTTTCTTGCCCATTAAACAGGTTATAAAAGAAATTAAAAAGTATAATTGAAAAGGTGCTAAAAATGTATTAAATATTCATCTAAATAGTTATGCTTCCCCGAAAAATATTCTAGGTTCAGTCAAGTTAGAAATAAAATGACAGGAAATTGAAAACAGATCATTTATTTGAAAGTCCATTAATGGAAATGATAGATTTCCAAATTTTCTATATTAAAACGAATATCCTTTTTTCAATCAAAATACAAGGAATAAAAGTCGATTATACAAGAGATGAAAATAATAAAACTGACTCGCAAGAACTCTTAAATAAATAAGGAACTGAAGTAGCAAATGTAGGATGGAATTAAACACAGATAAATCTTTGAAAACTTTGACATTCTGTGTGACATAAATACTGAAAAGGAGAGACAATAAATATTACTCTAAGTAGTTACAAATAAGTGTTAGTGCCTCCAGTTTACAAGGAAAGTATGTAAATTTGAATCCGGGGCGGGAAGAGTCGTAGACACGCACGCTAAGAACGATTGTCTTAGGTAGATTTGTCAGGAAACAGAAGTGTTTCCTGACGCGGGTTTTAGTCATAGGATCACCTACAGCTGGAGGTTTTGGACATCTGACCGAGGCCTTCCGCTAGCTTACCGGTCTACCCCTTTAAAAAATTATGGTTGTCCAAAAGAGCGATTGTCTCAACCTGAAAGTAAATACCGTAAGCACCCAAGTATTAGATGACTGTTGTGGGTCTTCTTTTGAGAAGTGGTTAGTTGGGCTTCGAAATGAGCTGAGGTAAGATAATAGTTATTAGCTTATAATCCCACGGTGTAAAATATAATAGAAAATTACACAAAGCAACATATAAAATGTTAGAAGTGAAGGTAGTGTTTCATTTTTAATTAAAAATTACCTTTAGTGATTACAACTTGCCTACCTACAGTCTGTTACAAAAATTAAGCACAAATGAAACTATAATCTTTTAATATAATGTACTTAATAACGGAGCAAGAGCATCAAAATTAGTCTGCTCCTGACACCACCTACATCATGCGTGATAAGCCTCCACACTGTTATTATCCTCTCTCTCCCCTCTACCACTACCACCCCTCTCTGCTTCCCAGCCATCCCCTCCTCCATTAAATCCCTCCTCCGACTTATGAGCTGATACACTATCATAAAGTCTCTGGGTATAAATTAAGGAAGAAAACCTTCATTATGTAAATCTTAAGATTAGGCAATGTGACGCCAACCACCGAAAATATGGATTTGACTCACTCCCACCCTGTTGTGGAGTGTTGGTTGTGGAGTGTTGGTTGTGGAGTGTTGGTTGTGGAGTGTTGGTTGTGGAGTGTTGGTTGTGGAGTGTTGGTTGTGGAGTGTTGGTTGTGGAGTGTTGGTTGTGGAGTGTTGGTTGGTTGTGGAGTGTTGGTTGGTTGTGGAGTGTTGGTTGGTTGTGGAGTGTTGGTTGGTTGTGGAGTGTTGGTTGGTTGTTGAGTGTTGGGAGGTTGTGGAGTGTGAATGGTTGTGAAGTGTAAGGTAGTTGTGGAGTGCGGGTGGCTGTGAAGTGTAGATGGTTGTGTAGTATGGTAATTTGTGAGCTTTGGTGCTTGAGTGTGGTTGGTTGTTTAGTATTGGTGGTTTTGAATTGTAAGAGGTTGTGGAGTGTTGGTGATTGTAAGGTAAAGGTGGCTTTGAGGTTTTTGTGATGATGGAGTTTGGGTGATTACTGAGTGAGAGTGCTAATGGATTATAGCTGGTTGTGGAACGTGTGGTTGAGGAGTGTGTGGTGGTTGCAAAGTCTCAGTGATTATGTAGTCTAGTTGGTTGTTCAATCAGGCTATTTGTGGGATCTCGCTAGTTGCTTAGGTTTGTTGAATTTGGCTATTTGTGGAGATTAGTTGTCTGGCTGCTTGTGGCATCTTGCAGACGAATGTGTCTGGCTGGTTGTGTTGTGTATTCTGGCTGGTTGTGTTGTGTATTCTGGCTGGTTGTGTTGTGTATTCTGGCTGCTTGTGTTGTGTATTCTGGCTGCATGTGTTGTGTATTCTGGCTGGTTGTGTTGTGTATTCTGGCTGGTTGTGTTGTGTATTCTGGCTGCTTGTGTTGTGTATTCTGGCTGGTTGTGTTGTGTATTCTGGCTGGTTGTGTTGTGTATTCTGGCTGGTTGTGTTGTGTATTCTGGCTGGTTGTGTTGTGTATTCTGGCTGCTTGTGTTGTGTATTCTGGCTGCATGTGTTGTGTATTCTGGCTGGTTGTGTTGTGTATTCTGGCTGGTTGTGTTGTGTATTCTGGCTGGTTGTGTTGTGTATTCTGGCTGCTTGTGTTGTGTATTCTGGCTGCATGTGTTGTGTATTCTGGCTGGTTGTGTTGTGTATTCTGGCTGGTTGTGTTGTGTATTCTGGCTGCTTGTGTTGTGTATTCTGGCTGGTTGTGTTGTGTATTCTGGCTGGTTGTGTTGTGTATTCTGGCTGCTTGTGTTGTGTATTCTGGCTGGTTGTGTTGTGTATTCTGGCTGGTTGTGTTGTGTATTCTGGCTGGTTGTGTTGTGTATTCTGGCTGGTTGTGTTGTGTATTCTGGCTGCTTGTGTTGTGTATTCTGGCTAGCCGTAGTGTTTGACTTGCTATGGACACTTACTGGCCATGACGTCTGTCTGGATTCTGGCAGATTGTTGAGTCAGGCTGCTTTTATATCGAATATAAGTAAAAAACAGAGAGCAGAATACATTACGTCTTTCATCTAGATTATTTGTTTAAGGCATGGAGATTATTGAAAGAAATCCTCTCTCCACCTTTCGTTACTACTTCTACCATTATTCTACGCTATGGAGACCCATGGAAAACTAGTTCTCCTCTGTACTTCCTCTATTCCAGTGATCCAATAGCCAGAGCAGCATTCTCTCTAGTCATTCCATGTATTGTACATTCACCGATTTTCTTTTATTTACAAGTATTAGAAACGTTTCTAACATCAAATGTATTCTAACATTATCAACTAATTACTTCCGTACCAAATTCAATTCTCATGTTTCAGAAATAATAGTCACAAAGCATGTTAATCGATTCTAAGATATTTTTTTTTTCATTGATTGAATCATTCCCATAATGGATAGACATGCCGTTTTTTATTGGGTAGAGTAATAGCTTTAAATGAGAATAGGCTCTTACTTCTAGGCACAAACTGTCCAAACTGAACCATATGAGTGAACTAGAGCCGGGTATTGTATTAGTTTTTAACGGACTTACTTGAAGCTGTGCTTAGAATATGGGAGGATAATCTGTTCTAGTATATTATGAATCTGCTCAAAATTTTATTTACACATATTTGTGTTACAGTTCTTGTATCAGTGCTTCATGGCGTTATATCTCTCTATTGTGTCACTTTGAGATACAATATACAGGTTTTGAGTGTCAGATTTGTTTATTATCTAAAGGTGTTCAAAAATAAATTCTAATAGTCTCCATTTCCTATGTGAGAACAAATTAAGGGCTTTGAGTATTCCTTTACATGTATGTTTTTTTTTTTTCTTTAGCGAAGATAATAGCAATTTTGTCCTAAGTTTTCTTCGGTGTGTCTTAGTATTTAATTTTATGCAGTTTTCAATCATCAGTAAACTTTACATTTTAAGATGTATGTAAGATCATTTAAGTAAACTATGAATTGGATTCTTCTGTATTAGGAAATTTTTACCTGTGCCATTTCAAGAAATACCGAAGTCAGATTCATAATAATAGACCTGTCTGCAAGTCTTTAAAGTGAAATATCAAATATCAACAAGCTACTGAAAACTATTTGTCTAAAAGATATACGTATAAAAATACATTAAACAAATTAATAGGGTTTTTAAGAGAACCAAACACAATCTCCTATTAATAATCAATAGGACAATCCAAAACATAAACTTATTTGCAAGTTAATGACAGTTTTAACTTTCTTCAATAAGTGGCAACATATACGATAAATATATACATCTCTATGAGTTCATGTGATCTAAATATCCACGACACCCTAATCAGCTATGCAAGATAGAAGCAACGTTGCGAAACAGTTGCCAAACCCAAGACCAATGCAAAATACAGAACAATAGCGAACTAAAGTCAATGCCCGATAAGCTGGGCTGTGGTTCGTAAGTTGGATTTCGTGCGGCCAACAGTAAGAGCCTGGTTGGTCAAGCCCTGATCCACCGGGAGGGCTGGTTAAGGAGTGGACCATGGGGAAGTTGACCCTCGAAACGACCTCCAGGTAGGTAGACCATCAGACACCCTAAGGTGGACATTGAAGATCCCAGTACCATAGCACAGTCCCAATTACTATGCCCGACTTTGACAGTATGATGCTGACCGACAACGTAGAATATCTACAGCCAAGCTTTGGACAGATGCATGACAGCAACATCCTGCAACACTCCACAAGACACCTAAGTTCATCCTACATACGATGTTTGTGGGATAAAACCTACCAGAACACCATTACGCACTCTGATTCACCAATAGAGATGTAAAAAGATATACAAAAACCATAAAATGAATTCTCAGAAATGAACAGGATGTAAAAAAAAAAAAAGCCATGGATGGCAGCATCCGTCCACACTTCACAGACAATGAGCTGAGACAGTCATCTTTCAGAACATTCTGAAATGTTAGGAAGGGTGAACGATGAACAACAAAATTATTGTTCGCACACATAAAAATTGGAGGTCAATAATATCTAGCATAATGAGTAATAACAAAAGTGAAAGATAAGAAGGCAACACCCCTTCCTGGGTGCCTGCCAATTAGGAAGTGCGTGCGAAACCCCAGAATACACTATACATACTGTTGGAGAGGATTACCCACGATGTTGCCGTTTAGTCAAAACAAGGAACCACCTATTGCTGATGCTATAAAGCAGTGATTCCCTAACTTCTGTATTATCAACCACATACTTCCTTGTACAGATGTGAAAAATATCTTACAAATAACGTCCAAGATAAAGACCTATAGATAGAAAAATATACGTTTAAATTTTAGGTTTATGTAACTTTGCTGAGCAGCGGTATAGGTCATATAGGAAAAATATATGCAGTTGCTTTGTTTATTAATGCATAATTTTTTACGGTGAATAATTATTTGCATCATGACAATAAACACACTTGTAAGAAGAGATTAGCATCTCCATTTTAAGAAAAAGAATATGTATTTTTTGAATATGCTAATTTAGGCAAACAAATCATAGGGTTAATGAGGATATGAAATATTTGCACATATTTTCTCTCGGGGGTAAAATTCAGTGTGAAGGATGAATCAGCTCTGGCTGAGCGTCGCCCGTATGGTACTAATAAAAAGACACATGGACGATTAACATTTTTACAATAATAAAATTCAATGAACTTTTGTGTAAGTATACCACTAAACTAGTTTTAAACTACTTTTATTTAACAAGGTTGCTTCATTATTTGTATTTGAGAAATTTACGTCTTCTATAAAATAATAAGCATTAAAAAAATACAATGATTACAGTAACAACACAACAAATGAAATTAACTTGCTTGTGTAACCTCTAAATGTCCCGTCACATAACCCAGCTTAACAACCTCTGCTTTAAAGCAGAGTAGAAAACTGCTGTACACTGACAGTCCTATTTAAAGCAGACAAAATTGCAAATCTGACGAATTTTCAGAGACGTTTCACGTCACATATCATTTCAAGTATATAAATGATTAACAAAGTCTAAAATCTCCCAAATTTTACTTACTGAAGAGCAGGTGAAAATTATAGTAGTTTAAACATAGAAGATACTGGAGGAAATAGTTCTACAACATGTAAGTTACCAGATATAGGTACACATTTATACATTTATTTTCTAATTAACCACGCATATTTGTAATGTTACAAGGATACTAAGTAAATCTATTGCTAAATAATCACAAAATAATCATCAGTTTAAGAATATGGTACTATCGTTAAAAATTATATTTACTGAATTTCTGGCATTCGCAATAGTTAGTTTTGGTCAATGAAAATGGAAAGAATCCCAAAATTAAATAATAATAAAAAAAACTTTAAACGAAATTAGATAATGATAGTATTGTGATGTCCATTTCAGATATATGTCCTTATACTCAATCTTCAAAATCGTAGCTCTATAAATAATGTAGAATACATTCATGAAAGAGCGAAAACAAATAATTAATACAAACCAGTGAGTGACTGGAAGAATGTACATATAACCCTCACTAAAGAGACAAACTTCTGACGGCATTTCGGTCCAAATTGGACCATTAACAATTCACACTTGTTAATGGTGCAAGTCAGACGGATATGTCGTCTCAAGTTTGTCTCCTAAATGCGTTTTTTTGTGTGTGTATAATCCATCCTCTGCAATGAGGTGAGGGCTTCAGAGGATGACCCTGGCAGCTGCATCCGATTCCTGTGATCCAGTCGCCATTGTTACTGCATTAAAAATTTCACTTTCATTATAAATTTTATTACAAAATACTACAATGATAAATATATATGTGTAAATCTGCCGGATTGCTGAAAGTGAAAGCGGAAAGAGAAAGGAAATGAAGGAAGCATACGGGGAAGGAGGTAAAGAAGGCAGCCTCACCAGAAGACAGTAATAGAACCCTTCTTGGTCTGCACTAAGACGACACACCCTGACAATTTGCAATTAACCAAAACTTTACTTAGAATTGTCCAAATTAAATAATTTTGACCTGAAAGTTCCTCAGCCATAAGAGAATTTTAATAGACTGTTTTTTGTTTTCAAATTTCTAAGTCGATTTTCAATTCTGTGTACCTAGCTCCATGCAGTGAAGCCTTTATTAGTATTGGTGCAATGTTTCACTCACGAGTGGGCTTTATCAAGTACGTAGCACGATGAGGAATTTTTTTTTTAATAAGGCATCTGAGAATGGGTAGTCAGATGTAAACCTGTTTGTGTATGGTAAACTTGGTCCCCATCACTACAGGATATATTAAAGACTCCTCTATCTTTCCATCCTGTGTAGGGTATGGTGTCATACACACGACCCAAAGATGCAGGAGTATACAGCATCCCTTGTTGAGGATGTGAACAGGTTTACCTTGGAGAAACTGCTAAGTCTATACGCCTACTAGAGAACAAGTGCGCCTGTAGAATGGTCGTCAATAACTCCGCACTCACTCGTACATCATGGTGTAAGAAAAATGTCAGGCTTCTATTTCTAGGGGCAACTGTATAAACTTAGTTGTATGGAATTATCTATAAACAAACTAACACCATAAAACAAAACTGCGGTATGTTCACCGTGGCGGCTCCCATAGCACTCATCTTGGAATAAACGTAGCCTCTTGTGGAACAGGAAGCCTCTTGTAGTGCTCCACAACTACTTAGATAACGTTTAATCAATTAAGACCACAGCATCATGTGTTTTTTACCACTTGTTAGTGTTATGCCTACAGCATAGAATTAAATCTCCAAACTGAAATTTCTCTCTAGGAGAGTGGAGGAATGATGAACGATACAAAACAGTACAATGAGAGGTAACTCAATAAGCATAAATGATCCTAGGCTTTTCAATACCCTCTCGTAAAACATAGGTAGAATTACCAATTAACTCAGATTTTCATTCTTCACCACCAGGGCAAGGGTGTATCATATGCCAGGTGCTGGTGGTATAACATGCATAAGGTGCTCAGGGAGTACCCTTCACCAGGTGCTGGGACTCTGAAACACACTAAGTAATCGGGGAGTGCTGTGGGGTACCACATATTCAATTACATCTTTCACACACCTGGCGCATCTAATATACTACTGGCATAATGTATATCGATCGCTGCACGAAACGTGAAACATATCCCCTAAATATAACAGCAGTCCCCATTCTCACTGTGTGTGAATGGAATAGTGCAGAGTGTTGCATAAATTTGTAGTGCAGTTAAATATTAGCGTTGATGATTTCAGTTGCATTAATTAAAAGAGGCATTCACAAATCATCGTATGGAAACTAATTTCTTCAATAAAAGGAGAAATTTTTATATACAGAGCCCAAATCTAATTCAAAGGTAAATATGACCAGCTTTGAAGGTAAAATATAGATACATACAATTATTTATTATCACTGAGACCAATATCATAAAATATACAAACACATTAATTAAGCTCAAAGACGCTCAAAAACATCATTATCGAGTTATCAACATTGAAGGGCTCATCCCATTTCCTTTCTTAAGACAAAGCAAACTGGGACCTAAATAGAATCACTCCAGTTTTTTTTTAAGACTAACTTGCGTTTAATTTATTAATAAATAAAGTGTTTAGCAAGTTTTTATTAAACTATAGGCACATGAAAAATGTGCTTACAATGGTTTCCAGGGCATACTGATGTTATGGGAACATGAAAGAGCATTACGTAGATTTAATCTAGGATAACCCCTTAAAGTCAGACATAGTAACTGCTGTTTTTTTTTTATCAGAAAAGACATTCTCCAGTATATGACAGAACAAAGTTTTATTAATAAAAGTAGCATATTAAAAATTGCATAACCTAAAATCAAGACGAAGCTTTCTTTTGAAGAAAACACATCGCTGCTACAAATTTGAAGCTGATCCAAAGATGCATTTTGCAGTTATTGTACAGAATCGAACAAAATATTCACCTACACAGCAAGTAGCCCAAAAAAGGGTTCATTCATTTCACACGACGCACCGCCCATTAAACTGATGCCGCCCACATTTGCTTCATTCTTATCTGGGGAAAGCTTTAAGCCCGTAGGGGTCATATACCGCCTGTGGCATGGGAGGCGTTTGAGATTCGATAGGTCCATTTCCCTTTATCAAGAGACCTTCAGCATCATCAAGGCATCAACCTCCAGGAAGAATAATCCAGTTATTTTATGAAAAATATTACTGTATTATTTCGAAATGAAAACTGGCAAAATGCACCTATACATTCCATTAGCAAAGCCTCCTTACCCGTCATTTCTCCTTAAAACTAAATATCTGGCTCCAGTGCCTTCCCTACTTCTACTAGAAATGCACTAGCCGTTGCTAGTCACCCTCGCACGTTAACCATTGGGCCAAACCTCTCTAGGCTTCTCTGGCGTGGAAAACTGCTCCAACGGGTTGCATTCTTTCAAGTAACTGCAACTGGACCACATCACGACCACCAAGGTCGCATGTTCAACACACTTCACATACACACTTCAACATCTGAAAATCGAGATAGGGCAAGCATCGCAGCTAAGACCCACCATTATCCTATGCCACTACTAGGATTCACTGGCCTCATAAAACAAGGTAGACATGATCACTTGACCGTTTCCAAGGTCACCTTATTCCACACAGGTAACACTAACACTTCTGGCAAGTCAAAGTAGGCTGGGAACATCTCACACTCTTAATTGTCTCTCATGGCTGGCAGGACATCCCCCATACTGGTCTTACAGGGTGGCCAGCATGACAGCATACACCTCCATACCACTGGTCCCAGCAGCTGGAGTCCATCCCCACGGCTCGCGTCCTTCCACATCTCCGAGGATGGCAGCTCCTTCATAGTAGATTCTCCTGTCCTGGCACACCAGACAGAATCCCTCATACTCCACTGCAGCATCACCGCCATCATCTCCTCCCGAGCTAGGCAGCATCGCAGCATCACAGCACCGACACAGCATCGCAGCACGGCTACAGCATCGCAGCACGGCTATAGCATTGCAGCACGGCCCCAGCATCGCAGCATGGCCATAGCATCACAGCACGACCACAGCATCTCAGCGTCACAGCACGGCAGGCAGCAGCACACAGCCAGTCTCAGCATAGCAGACAGCATCAGACAGCCTCGTCTCAGTAAACCGCAGCATCATAAGCAGCCGACATCAGCAGTAGCAGACTAGGGTCAGATGCTCAAGGTGAGGTGAGGTCACTTCTGGTCATTAACAGAGGTGCGGTCACTCATCCCTGGCAACTGCGGGTAACTTGCGGTCAGTGGGTGATGGTCACAGGGTGGGTGACACCCACTACAATGGATGACAGACCAGGGCAGCAATACTGCAACTGGAGCACATCAGCTGGATGACTGGGCACATCAGCTGGGTGACTGGACACATCAGCTGGGTGACCATGAGAGCCAGCTCTTCAATGGGTGACAGTTGTGGATGATTCTTCCAAGGCGGGCTAGGTGACTGGGTGACTTCTCGTTTCTCTGTAAATATTCAATTTCGGCCAGTAATTGCATCCCACAAAAGTCTCACCCAAACACTTATAACCTCCACCATTTATCCCAACCCAACACACAACTCCACCAAATATAATATTACAACCACACAATTACTCAGACCCGCGGTCAAAAAAAGGTCAGCTTAGGTCACTTGGATTATAATATCACACAGATATTTACTTGAACTTTACACACACACACAAAAATATGGTAGCAAATGGTAGCATAACACAAATATAACCGAGCAGTCAAAAGGCACATGGGACTGGTTCATACTATAAAAATAATAAGAACCACCACCGCTTAGACACCATGTCATGTAGGGGGGGTATGGAAATTCAACGGATAATCGGGGATATGGGAGTATGGGTGGGGAGTGAGTAGGTAGGAGAGGTGAGGTTGACAGGAGCGGAGGTAATGTGAGGTCACTGGTGACTACACCATCATCTCTCATTACCACCTAACACTACTCACCCCTCTCAGTACTTGAAATATAAATAATATAAAATAGTATAAGAATAAAGAGTAATAAGAATATAACGGGGACAGTGAATATTACTATTCCACTCAAACACAGTTTATTTAAGTCCTTGTATAATAATATATTTTGGAACAGGAGAACACTTATTGGGTTTAGATAAATGGGGATTGTACATATAAGCAGGGAGACAGGGAATACAATCAACTGACGAAACAGAATATAACTTACAATATAATTCAGAGGACAGTTCACCACAGGAACTCAGTCACACTTCTAGCCACAGGTCCCAAGACCTGCTCCAACAGAACTCTGCCCAGTGTCTCCAACAGTCTCCTCCAGAGACTCTACAGCAGCTCTCTCCCAGAGCTCTGCACACCGACAGCCGCTCTGCTAGAATCTCGTGCCCAGAGCTCTGCACACAGGCCAGAGCTCCGCCAGAATGTCTCCAGCCCAGAGCTCCACACACAGGCCAGAGCTCCGCCAGAATCTCCTTTCTAGTTGTTTCCTCGGCCTTATATAGTCCTCCAAGCATCCCCCCAATGAGGAGTGCACCATGTGCTTTGACCTGACGCCGACCTGACGCTAGTTCAAGACAAAAGACCTGAGCCTTAATCCGAACGGCAGGTGTGGCTGCTTAGGTAGACCTCAAAGCACACTGACTACATCACAATATGACAGAACAAAGTTTTATTAATAAAAGTAGCATATTAAAAATTGCATAACCTAAAATCAAGACGAAGCTTTCTTTTGAAGAAAACACATCGCTGCTACAAATTTGAAGCTGATCCAAAGATGCATTTTGCAGTTATTGTACAGAATCGAACAAAATATTCACCTACACAGCAAGTAGCCCAAAAAAGGGTTCATTCATTTCACACGACGCACCGCCCATTAAACTGATGCCGCCCACATTTGCTTCATTCTTATCTGGGGAAAGCTTTAAGCCCGTAGGGGTCATATACCGCCTGTGGCATGGGAGGCGTTTGAGATTCGATAGGTCCATTTCCCTTTATCAAGAGACCTTCAGCATCATCAAGGCATCAACCTCCAGGAAGAATAATCCAGTTATTTTATGAAAAATATTACTGTATTATTTCGAAATGAAAACTGGCAAAATGCACCTATACATTCCATTAGCAATAAAAAAAAAATTCTTCCTAGTAGGATGCGACCATGTTGAGCTTTGGAAGCCGATCAGGAGAGGCTCCATCAAGGTTTTTCGTAATAACTGATTTCGGGAATGGTCTCTATCAAATCATGCAGAGGGCACCTGCACTTGTCAATTGCTCCATGAACCTTCCCTTAGTAATAGTTGATCAGGATTGAAAATTTAAAGCCGCTCGGATATGGCATTCTGAAGTTATAAGCGAAAGTTTTGGATAATGTTAATGGAAAAGAGTTTTCAGCATTTCTTAGTAACCTATTTTGCATGTGCCTTTTATTTAACAGTCTCCTCAAGCCTATAAGAAAAAAACATTTGATCCGTGTTTTTGTTAAATTGACATTTTGGCACTTGCAAAGCCAAAAAAAAATAAATACAGTTAAGAAAAAACAGAATTTAAGTGTTTCAAGGTTACCAAAAAAGGCATGCCTTAGTTATTACATGGAAACCATTTATTTAATAAAGTTGCAATTACATATCTCAAGGAGAAAGTAAAGCATTCTTTTAATAAAACCAAAAACACTAAAATTTGAAGCCTATCTCCAGTATTTGCTCTGAATCCAATGTTTCCAAGTTATTTTTCACAATTTCAATAAAAATGTCTGAATTTATATATAGGGTTCCATCCATCTTACGAAATGAATCAGTGTTAATATTTGATCCAAATGAGTCATTCTTTAGATGTTGAATGGAAATCAGTACCACTATTTATTTATTTAAAACTGGCAAACTGAGACTTATGGACGCCAATACAAAGTCAATCTTCCATTCAGGAAAGCACACTAAGGCTGAACATTTGGAATCGATCATAAGAGGTATTCTTCAGGTCTCACACGTAAGATACGTCAGCCATTAAGTATTGAAGTAATTCAAAGGTGGTGGACTCCAATATACTTATCGTAATTTAACGGATTTAAAATTTTCACACAATTTTACACACAACATTGACAGATGCGCACTTAAATTTTACTCTTCGAATTAGAAGGCACATTTTTTTGAGCGTTTGTAGCTACGACGCAGGAGGTTTATGAAGTAACGTAAACAGTTCAGTTGAGAATGCTGGAAATTGGTTCAGTAACATTTGTCATAGTTACCATACACTAGGTTTGAAAATTTGAGGCCTTTGGTTATGGTCGAAATAATAAAAAAATGAAACGTTGGAGGAAGATGGAAAAAAAATCATTGTAACTACATTAAGGTCTCCCCTCCCTCTTGGAATGCCTAATAATCTCCACATAAACCTTTTTTGCCTATGCGTATGCAGAGGCTGTGCCGTGACTATTGTCCACATGACTCTTGCCACCAGCTTTATATTAAAAGTTTGTGAGTAACGTCGTGTTGAATGGAGTACTGTGTCACCGTCTCCCCCTTCACTTACACGTACACCATCAACCTACCCTGACACACCACAACGCCATTTTTCACCCCAGCCCCTACCATCATGTAGCTCACAGTCGTAAGGTACCGGGTTACATTCTCTGCAACGCAGAAACATCACTTTACAAATTTTCTTACACCCCTGTTGCCCCTCACCACCTACCAGTAAACATATTTACCTCAGCGTTAGCTGACTGTTGAGGGTTCCAACCCGGCAAAAAAAAAAGTCTTGCTGGAATGACACATCCCTTGTAAGAAAACACTTCTCTGTGTAAGAAAACTCAAGACCTACTGGAAGTGTACATGAGTTCGATAAAAAAAAAAATCAGTGTTCCTGATGATAAGTAAAAGAAAAAGAAATTACCCTTTTCTTTGCTTCCCCCCCCTTCCCCATCCCATGGGCACTCTCAGTACGTTTCCTCTCAAACACAAGCTCTCTATTTCGACCGTCATAAGCCGCCACCTTCTGTTATTGTCCGTAACACCCACACTCACCCTTGCCCCCTCCCTTCACACAAACTAGCCGTCTCTTCAGCCCACTTGACACACTCCCACGACCCTCATACACACAACCTTCCGTTCTCTAACATAAATTGTTTAGTCCACTCACATATTCAATCTCAGCACATTTTACTCTTCCCAGAGTACTGAAAGAGCGTGTTGCCTCTGCAACTTTAATCGTGAGAGTAGAAAATATCTCAGTGCATTATGATTTAAGCTGTATAAACTGTTAAGCGAAACGCTGATAAGTCTGCAATGCTCGCCACAAAATCCTCAGACACATTTATGTTGTATTTACTACAAAGATTCCCAGCTTTTTCTCTAATATCATCGAGGTCATTATGTATTCCCACAGAACATCTGACTCAAGCTCTCTTACCGCATCATCGCCTTGCCAAATTTCCAGGAAGAGAAAAACGTAAAAGACACTAGCTATTTATTTCGACTGCCAAACTTGTCTTTTCCTGACATTGAGTCTGTTATACCAACGATTTCAGCAATAACCTTACATTCTGATAAGATTCCATGGCAGTTATTTCTTAAATAAATAAGATCCTCTTTCAAACACATAGTTTAAGCGGTATTGAATGATACACTTATATAGCTGCCATTGTCTCATCCTTGACCACAACAGTCTGAGAATATTGTACTTACATAGTATATTAATAATTAGCTTTGCAATCACTTCGATTATCGCAGACCACAAACTTGAGAAACCTTCAATCTAGAAACCTTCATTTTGAGTGTTCTATTGTGTATATAACGCAGGACGGTCACCGAGTTAGGTAACGAATCAACTATCAAAGAATATTTAGTGATCGCTTTCATTTAGGGTAGCATTCGTCACTTTATTTGCACAGAAGATAATTAACTAGTTGTGTATTTGAGGAGACAAATAGTGCAACTGAAGTTTACTCTGGGTGGCTTTAGAAGCTCAAACTTTTCTCATGTGTTCTTCAAGAATTAGAGAATAGTGAATACTCACTTCTAATATTCCTTAAAAAATGGTCAGTATTTTCACCTCTAAATAGCAAATCTTTTTCAACAAAGAACAATATTGACATCAATAATTCTGCGACCGGACTGAGAGATTGTTTGAAAATAATTTCGCCTGTTTGAGAATTGTTAAACATTTCAAAATCTCTTTCGAAGTACACTGCATGTGGCAGGACTTGATGAAATAACTTAGCACTAGCCTAGTGTTCCGGGGTATGGAAGTGACCACCTAGCTTCGGCTAGGCGCCGATACTTATCTGGACTCTAGCTGAGTGGCTAAAGTATTGCGGACTTTGATGCAGAGTGTGCAGATTCGAATCCTGCTGTGAACTGAGAGAGAATGTTTGTAAGTAATTTCACCCATATATATATATATATATATATATATATATATATATATATATATATATATATATATATATATATATATATATATATATATATATATATATATATAATTATACATACAGAGCCGGATTTAGGGAAGGGGCCCCAGGCCCCCACCAGAAGGGGCCTCCAAATGATGAAAAATATTATGCCACACATACTGAGAATTAAATAGATCGCAAAAAGAGAAAATGTATGCAAGAGTTTGAATTGTGGTGGGATTGTCATGTTGAGTCATCTGATCGCTGGTGTTACATCATCGGTGCGAGCGTGTCGTCTGTTGCATGATGCGAGGATGACTCACAGCACATCATCATCCTGGATGTGCAGGGCGCTGCAGTATGAATGACTGCTTGTTCGTGGTCAGTATGTGAACAACAGTGTGGTGGTGAGAACCGGCAACCAAAGGGCATGAAGCAAGGGGGGCTTGTGAACCTGATGGTCATGAACATAGAATCTGACATCCTGCGCTTAGTTGGATTTTGATGAAGTCATCAGAGACTTTTCCATCAGAAAAGCACGGAATGTACCTGGCTTATGAGGAGTTATCTTCAGATAAAATATTATAAGTCTGTACATTACTTTTGAGTTACACTTGCAAATGAACCGCAAGGGTGCTAAAATACACTATAAATCCAATTTATTGTTTCATTTCATTATGGTACTTATGTTGAGAGTGGCTAAAGTTTTCCAAGGAGAAACTTAAGTTTTATAACCATTAGAGTTAGACCTTTTTAATGCAAGGGTCCTCCCATCAAACTGGGTCCCAGGCCCCCCACCACCTAAATCCGGCACTGTATACATATCATTTTCCAAACTGCGGCAGGCCAGGATTCAACCCGACAGCTCATGTCCCGCCTCAAGAGGCCACACATTGTACATGTCACCTTACCAAATGAACCATCGATGGCTCAGTTGCAGAGGTTTGTGGATGAATTTGGTAGGGTATGTAAAAGAAGAAAATTAAAAGTGAATTTACGAAAGAGTAATCTTCTTAGGCCCCAAGGTGACTTATGCAAATAATATAAAAAAAACACCCAAAAATGCGAAGAAACACAAAATAGTTTATAGTGAAGTTTAGCAGAGTTTTGGACTGAGCGACAGCTGCAGGGAGACTGAGGCACATGTTCTGGCAGGTCGTGTTTGTTTCGTTGAGTGCCGAGCAGACGGTCGACTATCGAGCGATTGTTTTTTACCAACATAACATTTGAGTATCGAATTGTTTGAGAACGGATCTATTCTAGTACCGAGGTTCCAATATATATATATATATATATATATATATATATATATATATATATATATTATATATAAATGTTCGTTTGTTCAAAATCTTAAATCTCCGAAAGTTCTTCACCGATTGCTTTGAAATTTTGAAACAACGTTGCATTCGAATACACGGGTGTTTTTATATACCTACTATTATATATTGCTACCAGGTGGAAGAACTGCGACAGAGTGAACGAGTTCCGTATGTAATGCATTCCTGAACACAACTGGAGGTGAGGAATGCACTACTTGAAGTTAACTGCTTATGGGTGAAAATAGTTTTGGTTCTCTCCCCCTATTAAAAATAATAAAACAAAATATTATACAATCTGCCTCCAATACTGAAGTAGTGTATACAATGTCTGACGACCCCGGGAATAACCTGACCTGCTCTAACCCTAAATAAAACTGACCTGAAGACCTAGAAATGACCTTACCTGTCCTAACCCCAATTAAACTTGACCTGATGACCTAGAAATGACCTGACCTGACCTAACCCCAATTAAACTTGACCTAATGACCTAGAAATGACCCAACCTGTCCTAACCCTAATTATGCTTGACCTGACAACCTAGAAACTACCTAACCTGTCCTAACCTCAATTGAACTTGACCTGACAACCTAGAAACAACCTGACCTGCCCTAACCTTAATTATACTTGGCCTGATGACCTATAAATGACCTGACCTGTCCTAACCCTAAACTTGACCTGATGACATTGAAACAACCTGACCTGTCCTAACCTTAATTATACTTGGCCTAACAACCTAGAAATGGCCTGACCTGTCCTAACCTAAACTTGACCTGACGACCTATAAACAACCTGACCTGCCCTAACCCTAATTAAACTTGACCTGACAACTCAGGAACGACATGAGTTGTCAGATCGAATACTCTACTTTGTGGCAACACGTAAAGACGTTAAAATTAACTACAAATATGCGTGTCCAGCTGCAAAACGATCGATCAGCTGAGATATTCTCACATCAATTGCTGGAAATTGGGAACGGAAAGGTGCCGGTTGATCTGACCTCATGACGAATTTCATTGCCTCATAACTTCTGCAATTTCCTAGTTACTAGACCGTCATTATCACCGTCACTTATCTGTCTGTCACTTATCTGTCTGTCTGAGGTTCTGGATTAGTTTAGATATCGCCACTTAACAGCTCCACTATAAGAGCTGTGCGCCACTGTTTTTGTTTGGGTATGCAGTGCTACTATATCTTTCTGCGATAGTGACATTTACGTTTCTGGTAGGATGGCAACTATTGGGCTTTCACTGTCCATTGTGCTATTACCAAATTCGCCTTTTCCAGTCCCCATGATTAATTTCCCTCTTCAGGGAATTGCAGGAGAAAGATAAATATAATTATGGCAGCCTGTACCCCTCTAACACCAGCCATGTTCACTCTTCACTCTTTTTATCACTTTACAAAAAAAATCCTTCCTTTTTAAAAGAAATGAAACCAGTGATCGCTATCAGTCACCTAGCAATGGTCTAGTAGCAACTCTAGAAATCACCTCTGATTATACTAGTAGGTTTCCTGTTATCTTCACAAACTCATTACACCCCTCACTTATCATTTTACTTCACAAACCCCCTTCACTCTTCACTTCACAGTCCGGCTTCACCTAACACACTTCTAACTCATTTCCATCCTGGCAGGATAAAAAAGTTTTAATCAATGACGTTATCCATCCAAATCCTCCTCAATCCCATTTAGAGGGGCTGCGTTCTGTTGTTGACTGGTCCTGATCGTAGAGGTGGTGTTTGAGCCATTTTTAAAAGCACTGAGGGAACAAAGCAGTCACTGCAACCTGACAGCTTCCTTGGATTTTTGTCGTTAAATTTGGCGTTTTATCCTATGTTTCCCTCCCATTATACACTGGTCAGTTGATATGGAGGTCAGCTAATAAAGGGCTCTTGATTCAAAGAATTCGAACTGCCATCCACTTGCGTCGAACTTGATTACCTGCATTTTTTTCCAGGTTGTCGTTGACCTCGTAGGGATCATAGCATTTGGGAAATAAGAAACATAAAAAGGAAGGAGCATTGCAGCAGGCCTACTGTCCCATACTAGGCAGGTCCAAGTCACACCCATCCCACACCCACTCATGTTTTTGTCTAACTTTTTAAACTATACAACGTTTAAGCCTCAGTGACGTTACTCGTGAGTTTGTTCCAGTCAGAATCCTGCTTTAGTAGCATGTAAATTTACTACGTTTCCCAACACGCACAGTCTGTGCAGAAAAATATTCCACTCGTCAGAAGTGGGCATGCCTCTTTGCTTTTCTAAATTAAACCTTTCATTCTCAGACCCGATGCCTGTTTTCAGTGCTTCATACTAACGCAGTCCCTCTCCTCCCTATTCATGCCATCAATCTTATGTTCAAAGAAAACGTGTGCCTTTTCTTCTCTTCCTCCGCGGCCTCCATGTCTATACTCCTCAAAATCAAAGTCAAAGATTTATTTTCACATGATACAATGTTTATGCAGAGACAAGTAATATTTGGTTTGTTCATGCAGAAAGCCAGAGTTTCACAATTTATTAACTCTTAATTTCTTTGCCGTTCCATACTTTAAAGACTTTATTATCATCTAAACTCATTTCCACAGTGAAGACACTTGCACTTTGCTTTCCATATGTTTTGGTTTTCAGTAAAATTGAAGACTCTGTGTTGAGGCCTTCTCAAGTTACAAATAAATTTTAAACGAAATTTCAGACGAAAATTCTGGGAACCACTTACCATTTGAAAATAAATATTAAGCAGCGTGCAACATTGGTGCATTTCAATTTGGTTATTATGTGTCGCTGCCCGTCCTGCAGCTGTCTTGAAGAAATATTGTAGTGTTATTGAGCTTTTGTTGTGTTTTAGAGTCAGAGCTCAAGGGGTTGGAGGAGGAGGAAAGGCTGTAAGTATAACAATGTATGTGAGGTGGTTGGGGGGTTAGTGAAGGAAAACAGGTTACTAGCAGATAGGAGCAGGTTGTCAACAATATCAAGTGAGAAGAGGTTTCGAATAAAAGGAGAAACATCAAACTGAGAAAGGTTAAAGGAGCAGACTGATTTGAAGGTCGTAAATCGCTCTTATGCTCTCAGGACTTTAATGGTCAGCGAGGGTTAAGATACCAACAAGTCCTCTGGTAATAAAAGTAAGAATATTCTTATGATAGGTGACTCGTAGGTTAAATATATGGACCGTGCCTTCTGTGACAGGGAACGTAAGGTGACACATTAGTCTGAGTATCAAGAAAAACAGGGGTACTCTCCATTGCACTGAAAAAAAAATGAAAGAGGCTGAGTTTCCCTAGTTAAGTACTGAACAGCAACAGCTCTAATTAGGTTAAAGGGAGGGGGCCAAGTCATATGTAGCATTTTGCCTAGAAGAGGAGTGGGCAATGAATAGATATCTAGAGCAAATGGTGTATATTGCTGCAAAGAACTTACTGTCTTATTCCTTGACAACTGGGACAGTCAGTTACAACAATGATATGTATGCAAAGGATGGGATACATCTCTTTGGGGCAGGGTTGGTTGCATTAGGATGGGTGGAAATAGAAAAATAAATGCTTTGTTCATACAGAGATCCACAGTAGCAAAAATAGAGAAGCCCAATAGCGTGGAAAAAGTACAGGAAGTGAAGGACAAGTGAGGACAGAAAACAACAGATAAGCCAGAAACAAATAATCTAGGGTGAGGAGAGAAACTGAGCAACAGTAAAAGACCGGGTAATTCGATTGAACGAAGAAAGCTCGAAGAAAATAACAAGGAAGTCTGTGAAATGTTGATCAAACGATTTGAAAAGACATTCTCAGTGGAAACAGAGATAGTACCAAAAAGCCTAGAGGATAGGGTACACCGACAGGTACCGGAGGACATACGATGGGAAAGGCAAAGACACTTCTAATAGGCCTAGATACATCAAAGGCAATGGAATCTGACACGGCGTTATCGATCCTGCGAGAGAGAGTCGAAACACTGTCTGATCCACTACGAACGAACTGCAAGTCACTAAATACAAGACAGTTGCCAGATATTTGTAAGAGAGTAAATGTATTGTCTAAATTAAGAAAAGAGACTGACGGTAAGAATTAAATTACAGACCAGTATGTCTGACATGTATATCATGTTAGGTAATCAGGAGAGAGGACGACATATGAAGAGAGCTGGTGTATAAACAATAACCAGCACGTATCCATTGATGGCATATCTTATCTTATCAATATGAGACAGGAGAGAGTACGTATTCTTAAACTTTTAAATTGAGACAAAAACTCCAGTTGCAGGAAAGAATAACAGGGAAAATTCTACAGTGGATCAATGAATTCATTGGGGAAGGAAATGTCAGCATAGAATGTCAGGAGATGTCAGAATAGAGAACAGTAAATAGCGGGGCTCCACAAGTATCGATATTTGGACTAGTGATATTTCTGGTTTACGTAATAGATATTGAAGATGGGATTGAATCGAATGTATCCATATTTGCTGATGATGTAAAAGAAATAAGGCGAATAAAAATGCAGTATTGGTCGGATAAGTGGTTGCTTAAATTCTATCCCAGAAAATGGCAGGTTTAGAAGGAGCAAGCAGACAGGGCACGGAGACTGCAAACATTAGTCAGATAAAAAGCTCTAGTATACATCCAGATAAAGCGCTAAGTATATATCCATTCATGCATACATATGCAAACACTTCCATATGCCCCAACATACCCCCCCCCACACACACACCTATGCATATGCATGCATGCATACTTTTTTTATTGTTTCTGCAATCGAATTTTATGACCAAAAGGGGTGAAGGGATACGAAAATAAATCTGCTTGAGAGCAGAAGAATTCATGCTGATGAATATACCAATGTTTGTTTAATAGGATTCCGAGCGAACTTACCCACAAGAAGTCAGTTTAATAATTTTAAAGAGGGAATATGTCAGACTTTCCCTACAAGAGGAAAAGTCTATTAAAAAATTTTAGTAAAAAAAATTTGCCTTTAATACGGCGGGATTGTGCAAGTGGCAGGGAAGTTTTAAGTGGTGTGCTTGGGAGGCTCCTTAGGAATACGAATTAAAATTCTGGTGTGGGAAGTTACAGGAAAGTCGTGGCTGAGGAAATTACAATGATCCCAGTAAGAGCAAACTGGAAAAAAAGTGGATGTACACACACTTCAAGCGAAGGTAATTAGGTACATAATGGCAAATAAAAGTTGTGTCATAACGTAAGAGGAAGATTCTTTAACTTATAGGCTTGTCTCTCTAGCAAATATCCTTCCTCAAACATTCGAGAAAACCATGAGATTAAATGAGCAAAACATCTGCATAAGATAAACTAAAATAATAAGCACTCTGATTTTATATTAGCTTTTTAACACTTCGGCCGTTTCCCACCAAGGCAGGGTGGCCACCAAGGCAGGGTGGCCACCAAGGCAGGGTGGCCACCAAGGCAGGGTGGCCCGAAAAAAAAACTTTCATCATTCACTCCATCACTGTCTTGCCAGAGGCATACTTACTCTACAGTTATAAAACTGTAGAGTAAGTATCGTAGGTGTCTGCTCCAGCAGACACCTACGATACTTTGTAAAAGTTGAGAATAGAAGGAAGACTGAAGGCTCAATGATCATAATACATTGTGAGAACCGGGAGGGGGAAAGGAAGTTTAGGGAAGGACACACAAATTTAAAAAGGGTATGGAATAAAGCGAAAGAGGAGACAAACAAAAGCATAGTGGCCTTTCCAACTTGATATTTAAATGAGAATGAGTGTACAAAAGAAGATGGAGATTGGCTATTGAGACACTTGATATGTCCCAACTCACCTGCATATGAAAATACAATACATTTATACATACTATAAGTAAGCAGAAAAACACACATTCGTTGTCTAGTGAAGTAACAACTTTTTTTTTTTCAATGTACACATTCAATAGTATACAAGGAGGAGAAAGTGTAAGAGGTACGGTGACAAGCAGTTAACGGGCACGCTTCATCAGGCACGAATGGCTGTTCAGGTGTTCTTTTTCAGCCTTGAAATGTAGTGCCAGTAACAAAGGCTTGACATGAACTTCAAATGTGTTGGGAAAATACTGATTAGGAAGACAGTATCGCTTTTATTTCTGCGGTTAGAGTTAGTCAATGAAAGAATTCTGGGTTGAGGAGAAATCGTCATAGTTACGAACAATGTTGCAACGAATTTAAAATTTTTGTATAAATAGGTTCTGTTAGTCCCCAAAAATCAAATACTGCTAAATGAAGCATTGAATGATGTGAGGTTCTATTCGCCTAGAAGGAATGTGAATCTGGAAACCCTGTAATGGCGAATGTCTTGTGATGTCACCTAAAGTAGCCTCATCCAACAATTCAATAACAATGCGACTCATGACTCGAGTACTACTTTTCGTTTTGGCGAGCGTGACCTTGTTGAGATAAGAGATAATGTAAAAGATATCTGATTTATTGAAAGCTAACATCCCACTTTGTCCCTCTTCAGCATGTGATTGCATCGTATATATTAAACAGTTTGAGTGACTATACCTGCATAGAGCTCCTCTGCTCTTACCTTTGCGCAATCTGGTAATATGAAAGTGGTCATCATCTTAATCATCAACAGACGAAGCAGCCTCTGAGTTTAGTGACTCGGTGGAACCGTCATTGGAGGTACTAGAGATCGCCTCTGCGGGTTGCACACATGAGTGAGGTGGAAGTAGTTGTTGGCAGAACAGTGTTTTGAAGCTCAAGTGGCTGGGAAGAATTCTTGTCAACAGAGTGGTAGTTGTCAAAGTTGATGCCTGGGCCAGGAACTTGAATAAGTGTGGCAGGGTAGAGTGTATGTGCAACACTTACCATCTGGCCTTCTGTTTGGTGTGCAGTAGAATATGCACGTATGTGTGTTGAGGGAGCACGTTGAGCTTTCATGTAATCAGGTACTAGTATTGGAGAAATACCTATTCTACGCAAAAAAAAAATCATTGCATCTTTAGAAGATCAAGGTGCTGTACACATGAGGTCGCAGTTGGTGTTGGTGGAACCACGTTTTGAGGCTCAAGTAATAGATTGTTCAGTATTCACGCCAGGGCATGGGTCGAGAGAACCTTCTCTTCTTGAGCCGCTTGCAGGAAATGGGTGGCTACATCCAAGGACATAACGAAAGATACCTCTCAATTATCATCTACCTTAAGTTCAAGTGACTGGTAAATAATGATGTCCGTGATATGCCGAGAGCCCCCACTCTGCGTCTACTCCCTGAGTCACCAGTGATAAATGGTTCTCTCTCTCAGAGGAGTTGTTTAGAAGAACTTCGCCAGTAAGAGTTATCTAAGACTTTTCATTCTGAGGAGCTTTATGAGGCAGCGATGCTGGAAGTATAGAATGATAGTAGATGAAGCTAATGCCAGGCTGGAGGCGGAATGAGGCAGGTGAGAATGTAGACTCAGTACCTACAGGTTGCCATGTGTTTGGTGTGCAGGAGGAATGTTTTTTGAGAGAACAAGATTAGCTTTCATGGTAGCACTCGAAGTTATTGGAGAAATACCGTTTTTTTATTGGCGAAAGAACTCATTTGAGTGAATGCAAGTCATAAAAATTAAGGAAGGAGTTTATTAGCAACTGGAATATGGAGCGAATTTACCCAAGCTATACTGATAGTGAACTGCAGCGAAGCACCATAGTGCCAGGTAAGTTTGGTAAGGCGTTAGTCGAAACAAAAAAAAATCGAGTTAAGCGCTGAGCCCGTGTGGGTTTATTCAGCACAAGACGTGGTGGAGGCTTGATCCTCAGTCTGCTAAGCGCAAGTGTTGCTGTATGCCGCATAAAGCAAATTTTGGAGTGGATTTATTTGTACGTGTCCTGTTATTGAAAAGTCTGAAATGTCGTCATAAGTTTCATTGTCTTCTGTGCGGGTTATTTGTGCATTGTTCCAGTCACGGTATTGTATTTTTTTTATTCTTTATTCAAAGCATTGTTGAATATCATAGTATCTCTCTCAAAGTATTTGGTGGGGTCCACATCGTGGTACATAGCACAGAAGGCCGCTGGTAAGGTTATGTTCAACATCTTTGGGTTTGTCAAAAGTAATTTTTAAGGTGGTGCGGTTGGTTGTGGGATTAAGAATTTTGTAGAATCGGATGGTTTTCAGACCTGTATTTGTATTGTTCATCTCTTGTAACATTTAATTCTTGCTGTGTTCTCCCATAAGGCTGATAATACGGTGAGCTTTTCAGGATTCCGGGTGAATATGAATCAGCGTGTCCTGGTTCAAGAGTTCTTGTAATTCTCCCTCGTTACTGGCACTATCTTGAGTACGATGGATTTAAAGTGGGGACAACAGTTGTATTTTCATAAACCATGGGAACGATCTGGTCACCTGGCAAGTTTTTCAACACAGTGAACGTGATTTTTTTACTGTAATCGGCGTAATACCTTACAAAAATGCCTCTCACTTGCTAAGTGAACTAAAGATTATAACATCTTAATTGAAAGACAATCTAAATCTAACTTACATCTAACCTAATTCCTTGAAAGGAATATAAGATTCCCAAGTGTATTTGTCGATCAGATTTAAATTGTTAAAACTGCATTGGCCACTGGATGTTCAGAGCTCTCTTGATACTTGTGAAGTGACAAGAGTAGAAGAGAATACCGTAGAATAAGCAAGTAAAATAAAACAAAAACTATGTATAATGGATGCCCGGAGAGTAAAGAAGATGGAGGAACAGGGGCGATAAGGTTAGGAATGGTAGGTAAAGGCCTGGTGCTGGTCGTGAGGTGAGCCTCAGACTGCAGCAGCGTCAGAGGGAAGACGCACCAACGTTCCCGGTTCCAAACGTAGAGAGACGCTCGTAGATGAAGTGGAGGCTGTGCTGGTGGTGTGTGAGGAGCTTGTTTTTCAATGGAGATAATTCCAGAACCCGGCAGGTATGCAGTACCGGTTGTCCCTCAGGACCAGACGTCTGTACTCGGAGTCCGAGTGAACAATGCAATAGTTGAATGGTTATAATTTCGTCTGTGACCGAGGCGCGCGAGGGGTTCAGTTCAAGGGAATATTCTATAACAATGTTTTTTCACTTTTTTTTTTTATAAGGAATACCAATTCAGAAGGTGATGAATTAGATACTTGTGCAAGAGTTGGCTATCTTTTCAAGTGATCAGTCCATCAGTCTTTTCAAGACTGATAGACTGATCATATCGACTCCAGGCCGAGGGACTGATTACCTCAAACTCCTGATCTTCAGTCATTCTTCTCTGAATTGGACTGAGGAAGATACTGGTTGGCGAAACGTTTCCACAATAAAGATACCCAATTATTGCACAAATGTCTAGTTCATCATTCTTTCGGTTCTCTGAACCATTTATAAACAAGTTAGAAGTAATCTAACACAGGAGCAATAAATTAACATTTATTCGTGCCATTAGTGATCTTAAATGTAACGTGATAGTGTATCCGTGAGTGTGCTGCTGAGGGTATTGGTATCAGTGAGTGCACTGATTTGTATAGCAGTGACTGTACCTTCGAGTGTACCGACAAGTGCATCGGTGAATGTATCGGCATGTGTATCGGTAAGAGTATCGGTGAGTGCATTGGTGAATATATCGTAAGTGTATCAACTAACGTATCCGCGAAAGTACAGAAAAGTTTATTTGTGAGTGTATCTGTGAGTGTAAATGTATTGGTGAGTGCATCTTAGTGTATCAGTGAATCTGTGAGTTCATCGGTTATGTAATCGGTGAGTGTATAAGAGAGTTTATCAGCGAGTGTATTGATGATTACATTAGTATTGTACAGGTGAGTGCATATATGAGTGTACTCGTGAGTGTTTTTGTGGGCGTGTCAGTGAGTGAATTTGATAAGTGTATCAGTGAGTATATCACTAAGATTATTAGTGTTTTGATGAGTGTGTTGGTGAGCGTATTAGTGAATTGGGGAGAGTATTGATGAGTGTGTTATTGGGTATATTGTTGAGTTTAATAATAAGTGTGTCTGTGTGTGTGTACTGGTGAGTGCATCAATGGCTTTTGATGAGTGAATCGACAAGTGAAAAGGTGAATGTTTTAGTGAGTGTACTAAGTCATCTGAAGAAGAGACAAGTTGAGGAGAAATCTGTTACCAGGACAAGGTGTGCCTCTGTGTAGGGTGTTACCAGGACAAGGTGTGCCTCTGTGTAGGGTGTTACCAGGACAAGGTGTGCCTCTGTGTAGGGTGTTACCAGGACAAGGTGTGCCTCTGTGTAGGGTGTTACCAGGACATGACTTAACAGAGCGGAAACATTACTAACAGCCTGGCTGGTCAGAGCTATCCTCGCTACAGTTAGTGGACGGAGGGTCGAGCCTGCAGCACTTCTTGCACTAAATGACACACACGGGTCTAGCGCTTCATGAAGTACCACTTACCATCTTTATACAGAGCGAAGCCTATTCCCTTAAAAATGTTCACTGAGCAAATTCTTTCCTACACCATCGTTATCATTATACTGTTTGTGTTCAGTATGTTATCACTTTACCTCGTTCCCTCCCTAAAGGGTCATGCCTCGCTCTTGATCCAAGGAAACGAAGGAACCCCTACCCTTCCTTGCATCAAATCCAACTACCTCCCATTACTCAGGCACTGTGTGGCTCATACGGGTTTAACGCAGGGAAACATGTGAGAGGCGATCACCAACAGCCTCACGGATCAGACAGAGCTGCGATAAATCAGCGGACGGTGGATCGAGCCGGTCATACCACTCCATGAGATGAGTGGCTCGCGCGGGTTTGACGTACTTTTACGTTGCTCGGTTAGAACGTGCACGATATAACGAATTACCTTTCGTGGATTTCTGCTTGCTGGAGATGGTCGGAAATTTTAAGGTTACGTTAGGTTAAATTAGGTTAGTCAGCTTTCGTGTGGATAAGACGGGTAGATAGGGTAGATTGGTTTAGGTTAGTCAAGATTTGGTTAGGATAGATAGGTTAGATCAGACTAAGTTATATTAGGCTCGGTTTGGTTGGTTAGGTTGGTTAGGTTGGTTAGGTTAAGTTAGCCTAGGTTAGGTAGATTAGAGTAGGTTTGGTTATGCTAAGTCAGGCCAGGTTACGTAAGATAAATTAAGTTAGGTTTGGATAGATGAGGCTGTGTTAGTCTTGGTTATGAGACACTTGTACAACACTTGTACAACACTTGTACAACACTTGTACAACACTTGTACAACACTTGGGTATCTGTATTGTGGAAACGTATCGTCAGCTATTCATCAGTGGCACAAACATCCCATTCATCAAATTGTGGGGTTATTAACCATTTATAAATAATTGTCTACTTAACGTAGCCTAACCAAGGTTAGGTTAATATAATTTAGATTATCTTAGGTTAGGCTAGGTTAGATAGGCTAGGTTAGTTTTAATTCGGTTAACCTTTATTTCAGTATTAAGCGATAATACAGTTATTATAAATCGGATGGATGGCTTACATATGGCAGCGCGGAACATAGTACCACCACAAGCGAATATTTCCTCATGAGTGGAACACTAAAACCTATGTCTCGTGGAGTGAAGATAATACAAAGTAATTATATAGCTGTTAGGTTAGGTAAGATTCGTCAGGAAAAAGAACAAGTATTTCCTGACGCGGGTCTTAGTCATAAGATTATCCTACATTGGAGCATTTGGTCATCTGACCGAGCTCTCCCGCTGGCTTACTGGTCCATCCATGTAAAAAATTAATACTATGCTTAGAACATATCGACAGAATATAAATACGACACACAGTGAGGGTTGTAGCATTTTGTTGTGGAGATGTTTTGTCCACCAGGTACTTTCCGATTCACGAACTAATAATGTCCCTGGTGGACGATATTTCTTCACAATAAAATGCCATAATCATCATTGCGAGTCCCATTAAGGCACTGTAGGAGAGGCGACCTCTTGGGTGCCACAAAGAGCCAATAACGTCAGGAACATACTCCTCGTTCTTCTTACTGCTGTTTTTCTGAAGATAATTGCCAATTAGTCGGGCGGGTCTCTACTAGCTGGGAGTGTAGTGACAGCCAGAGGGAGTCAGCTAGGTGGTGCTTCACTACCAGCTAGGTGTGTGGTGTCAGCCAGGTGGTGCTTCACTACCAGCTAGGTGTGTGGTGTCAGCCAGGTGGTGCTTCACTACCAGCTAGGTGTGTGGTGTCAGCCAGGTGGTGCTTCACTACCAGCTAGGTGTGTGGTGTCAGCCAGATATAGCATTGATAATAATCTTAAATTCTACAAGTACATGAAATAACTATTACTGACCTAGCTGACAGCATTGGCGCACTATATAGAAAGCCCCTGGTTATGCAGAGCATTTAGGGTACCTTAGCTTAATCTTGTTGCCCAGGATGCTACCCATTACAGTCGGCTAACACCCAGGGTGAACAAGGTCAGCAGGCGTAAGAAAACACTGCCAATTTTTCACCCGTGCGGGGATCGATCCCGGATCCTCCGTGCGTTAACTGAAGACGCTATTAACCAAGCCACGGTGATTCCCTCCCAGCTGGGTGTGTGGTATCAGTCAGCTTGCGTTTCACTACCAGCCGGGATGTGCTGTCAGCTAGGGTGTGTCAGCCAACAGGTGGTTCTCTAACATCTGGGACTGTGGTTAGTTACCGATTGGCAAAGGCTTTAACTGATAGATACATGATCTGTTCGGGGTGTGTACTCACCTATATGTGGTTGCAAGGATCGATTCACAGCTCATGGCCCCGCCTCTTTTCTGGTCGCACCCCTGGCTTCAAAAGCCTAATCTCACCTCTTCTTTAAGCTATGTATGGATCTTGCCTCCTCAGCCACTTCGCTCTCCAGTTCGTTCCACTTCGTGTCTACTCTAAGGCTGAACAAATATTTCCTAACATCCCTACGACTTCAATTTCCAGCTGAATCCTCGTGATCCTGTTTCGCGTCTCTCAAACATCCTGTCCCTATTCACTCTTCTCCTGATAATCTTCTCCAGATCATTGCATACTGTGAACACCAGTGAGAGCAGTCTGTAATGTAATACTACCTGTGTGTCCCCTTTATCAAATATTCGGACTTCGTGTATTGTCTTCCACACCTCTGGTAGTTGCGCTGTGTCGATTCACTCTTTGAAGATTGTAACTAGTAGTATACATAGTACTTCGGTTCCCTAACTCAGTACCCACAGAGAGAGATTATATGGTTTCATTACCTCTGCAGTATATAAGTTGCACAAATTCTTCTTCACCTCTTCTCTTCCTATATGTATCGTGTCCAGTGCTCCCTAATGCACTCTACTGCTTCAATTCTTTGGTAAGCTTCCTGTATCCTCTGAGAATACCTCCCTAAATTTCTTGCTGACCTCAGATTTCCTAGTCACTCCTTATAAGCCGTTTTTAATTCTAAAGCCTAATTACCTGGTCTTTTACTGTTGCCTTCCTCTTGAAGTTGTTGAATAGTAACTTTGGATAAGATTTGGCTCTCAGTGATATGTCATTTTCAAATTGTCGTTAAGCCTCTCTTTCCCATGTATATTCGTTTTGGCTCTTCTGCTCAATTCCTTGTTCTCCTGAATTCTTTGCTTTCAATATTGTTTCCATACTCTAGCACATTTGCTTTTAGTCTCTCTGCACCTCTGAGTGAATCATGGGCGCACCTGTTCTTCACATTGCTTCTTTTGCTCATGGGTATGATTTTCTATTCTGCCCCCTGGCACTTTCCAGCACATACTCCATCATCTTATTCACCGTCTTACTTTCTAGTTCCCTTTCCAACTGCAAGTCATTCAAAAACTGCCTCATGCCTATCGACTCACTTCTTTTGAAGTTTCGTATCTTGCATACTTCCTGTGCTGCTTCTCTCTCCCTCCAATTTTACTTCCACAAGGTACTCAGTACTCAGCACCATGTGGCCACAAGCATCGAGGGGAATTTGATGTTCAATGTCCCCTATGTCTGAATCACTCAAGGTGAATGTAAACCTTTCTGGTTTATCCTCTCTTCTCTCTATGGCTGTCCCTACCATGTTTGTGCATGAAGTTCTGCATGAGCACATTTAGCATTTTCGCCCTGTATGTTGTTGATCTCCCTCTGGGGCTTCAAGTTCTGAGTCTCTTCTTGAGGTTAAGGTTTCCCATGGTCAGCAGATTCGTGCTTTTCATGTGGGCTCTTCTGATCACCCCAGCTAATGAACCCACTTCTGCTCTGTTGTTGTCTTTTCTTGGTCTCTTACTGTGTAATAGAAGGATCACAAACCTCTCGCCGGCATAGAAAAAATCACTCCCGCTATCGAAGTGGAATTCAAAATTGTTTTGTATTTCATGAAACACTAAGCACATGTTTATCATTTAGCTTAGGATTCAAGCGACCAGTAAAAGTGACAATGAATGGCAAACTAAAAAAAAAAATAGTCATGTTAAAAGCCCGCACTGTGGGAACCGACAAAGCCCTAGTTAACTATTAACAAAGAGTGCCCAATATAAACGTCTACTAACGGCATTTTTGGCATGCTTATACTCGGAGGTGTGTGTCTCAGAAATACACTTGAGAGAGATTACTTTAATCCCTACTTTAGGGTTTAAGTATCCTTGACTGGCGGTGAACAGGCGGCAAGCACCTTTAATGGCCCTCGTCTTGTCTATAGGATTTAAATCTAATGAACTCAGCAGACATTCTTTGCCGAGGATGGACGGTCTAGGCACTGGCTCTGTCGCTGCTCTACTCACCTCTACTCCTTTTTATTTAACTTGGATACGTCATCTATGAGATGTTATTCTATTTTATATGAGATAACGAGAACAAAATCTAAACGTTTCCACAGTTGTTACACAATTACAGGTGTTTATGAAACACTGATGTGAATACATTTATTTTGTATGTTTTTAGTGAATAAATTGTTAAATTTTGTGGTGTAAATGATTGGTTTGAGAAAGTACATTAGGTAATAAAGATTCGAAATTCTGTATGATTTTCATTCATCATCGTGATAATAATGGTTTATTGGAATGAGTTTGCTACAGTAAAGAATGAAAAACAAATATACTCTACACAAGGTCATTATGCGGTATTGAGTATATACTTATATAAATGGTATGGTAATGAAAAGTATAAATTTTAATACCACTTTCAAAATGTGTGTTATTGTATGCAGAGGGAATTTTTAATAAGGAATTTAATGAGAAAAAGATTTAGGTTTCCGAAAAAAACTATGAGGTGGAAAAATAAACACATAAGCAGTATAATGTGATCCTTTATTGACAACGTTTCGCCCACGCAGTGGGCTTTATTGAGTCACAGACAGATCTACCTGGAAAATGAGTAACATGAAGATAGGGTATAGTCAGGTGGAGAAAGCTGCATGTGACAGTCTTAAAAGTAGTGTGATAGTTAAAAACATTGTGTGACTTAAAGGACCTGCAGTGTTCCATTCTTGAGTTCTAGGTGGGATAGCGTTGAAGAAGTTTCTTGGCAATAGGTTCAGCTATGTTGTAGAAGCCATTGTTCTGGTTGAAGTTGTTGGATATACAGATAAGTGATGATTCCAGGATTCTTCGGTATTGCGTGTTGTCTTCTCTGGCGATGAGTCTTGCGTTTATGTAGTTGATTAAATGGTTGTGTAAATTTTCGATAAAGCCCACTGCGTGGGCGAAACGTTGTCAATAAAGGATCACATTATACTGCTTATGTGTTTATTTTTCCATTGTGTCGGTATTTTATACCATTTATTTCCAAAACTATGAGGTAATGAATGGAGGGTAAACTTTTGATAAACTAAAAAAATTAAGTTTTCCTACAAATTTATACATGAATAAACTTTCAATAAGGATTTACAGTTGTTATTCATTATCTGGTACAACCTTTTTATTACACTATAATGCTAAAGAATGTATAAACTATGCGAAGTAAAGATAGGGAAAAAGAAACACAAATCAGTGTGTTATTATATGGACAAGGCAAATGAACTTTAGATAAGGTATAAAAGGAGACAGAGAGAGAAAAATGTATGACAATGTGGCCTCTTTCAAGGAAAAGAGTCTTAACTCAGGGAAGATGGAGTGACCTGGATGCCCTCTGCGTAAGTGCGGCGGAATTGGAGAGGGCCGATGGGCATCGGGAGGGACGAGGGGCGGTGATGCGGCCGCTGCGTGGGTGGTGGGAGGCGTTGGTGGGCTAAGGTGTCTCTGGAGCTCCATGGGGTGGAGTCCGCTGGCCCGGTGATCGCTGGGGTCACGGGATTCCTGGGGTGAAGTCCGGTGGCCCGGTGATCACTGGGGTCACGGGATCCTGGGGTTGAAGGTAAGGATAGGTTAGGTAAGGTTTGTCATGAAACAAGACAAGTGTTTCATTACGAGGGTCTTAGTCATACGATGACCCACAACTGAAGCTTTTGGTCATCTGACCGAGGCCTTCTGTTGGCTTACCGGTCCACCACTTAAAAAATTATGGTTATGATTGTAACCATTATTTCTTAAGGGTGGAATCCGCTAGTCCATTTTTATCACTACTTGTGGAAGCGTGTCCAGAAAGGTGACTAGGGATGTTCCTGTACAAAGCTGTTCCCCATTTTTCTTTGTCATATTCCTTATTTAATTCTACCTTAATGTCATCGTCAGTCAGGTCGTACAAGTGTTTTATTATGCCATGGTCTAGTCTGTCAATCAGAGGTACATTGCAGGTGAATTATTGCCCCTGAATTTATTTGAAGTCTGTCAGAGTTTGTGCTAAAACATGGCAATCACAGTCAACAGCCAGGAGTAATTTTCGATGGATCTGATATTATTCACAATCATGCTGAAAACCTTTGGTATAATTTTTGTCTTAGAATAATCTTGAAAGTTGATCAAAGTTTTCAAAGAAAAGATTGCTGGCCTACCTAGGCTCTTGCGGTTTGGTGCCTGTTTCATCTTGTGTTTTCTAATAGTTAAGACCTCTCCAGGAAGTTCATTTTTGCCTAAAGGTGGGAAGTATTGTCCGTCATCTCAGAGTCCATGTCATCCATCTTTGGGTCCTCTGAGAATAGAAAATTGTGGCCTTCAGGCATAGGAAACGCGCTTACGTCTCAGCCAGCCGCCCTGTTGTTCGCCTTTCCTCTAATGCTTTCTCAGACGTTGAACCAAGACGTCTTGTGCGCATAAAGTAAAAACCCAAAGTTACATTTGATTCCATAGAAATATAATTATGCTTTACAACAAAAAAGGCACAGTACCGTGACTGGAACAATACACAAATAATCCACACATAGGAAAGAGAAGCTTACTTCCACTACAACGTGTCCTTCTCTGGGTTCCATCCCTGTTATGCTCGCCTTTATTTATATATTAGCTCTCTCTCTATTTATGTTAGTGTGACTTTGTAAATGGTCCAAGTCGGACCGTCGTAATGTTCTCTCCCCTATGTGCGCTTTATTTATGTATAATTATAATTTATATCATTATAAGTACAAATATGAGTACTGTTACTATGATTAATAGTATCATGAACAATATTATCATTAATTTTTTGTGGGTATTATTGGTATTATGATGAGTAGTGCTATTACTAATATACACAGACGAAGCACTAACATGTATAAGGAACATTTACCTTGTACGTGTTCCTCCGCTTCTTCAGGTAATATAATTTAAAAACAAAAAGACACAATGTCGTGAATGGAACAATACAAAAATAACCCTCACATAGAAGAGAGGAGCTTACGGCGACGTTTCGGTCCGTCTTGGACCATTTACAAAGTCACACCGAAACGTCGTTGTGGGTTATTTGTGTAATATAGTTTGAGCTCCACGATTGTGGGATAGCCTCGCGACCCACAGGTGCTCAGTAGAAAGATAGCACTTGGTGAGTGCGATAGTTGAGACTGATAGTTTCATGGTTCTAATAGCAGTAATTATACACTAGTTTGCTTAAACGATTTCATACTTGAATGGGTTGAGGACGAGTCTCAAATCTTCTCTTAATTTCACTAGTTAAAGTTCTTCGACCTGGGACTCTTCTGCACTAGCCAGAGCCTCATCATCCACAACAAGTTGTCTACTTCACTACTCAGGCTGACAGTGAACTAAACTTCTCTTAACGCAATGCAGAAGAGTGGGGATCCCTACTGGAAAAACTCTGACAAGATGATTTCATACTTGCCAAGAAATTATTGTTGTAGCCTCCCAGGCATTGAACAACTCCCAGTGGCCTGGCATAAGAGCTCCCCATATATGAAAATTAGCAAAAAAATCTCTATATAATTATCAACAAGTACAACAAACAAATATAACTATCACATTAAACCATAGTCGAAACTATGATAATACTCAGAGAGAGCTGTGAGTATGATCAACACATCCGTCAATACTTACTCATATTGCCGCAGTTTAAAAAGGAAAAATGCTACTATTTAAATCTGAAAAAAATACGTTCAAAGCCAGGATGATTCTAATCATCCTAGTAGAAAAACATTTTGAGCAAGGAAAGTTCCGAAGTTTCGTGTCTGTTCTTCCCCACTGCCATGCGCGAAAGCCCAACTGCCTATGGTGACCATGAGCTATGGTGTTGCTGAGGGCGTCAGTTGCAAGGAAGGTAACCCAGGAAGCGTCGACGTCTTTTTAGGTTAAAAAAAAAGGAAAGTTAATACGTTATTAAAATATGATTCCGGATTGGTAAGGAAAATTGCTTCCTGATGAATGTAAATGTATTTAAAAACATTAGCTAAAGACTGTTTAAGTATTCTAGTAATTATTAATATACACTAAGAAATCTGAAAAGAGTTAACTGTTTTTATTGTTTGTCAAGAAACCTTAATTATTTTGCACTTATTTTCAATAATGGGCATCCGCCATCAAAGGTTCAATATGTTAAGTAAAAGGACACAAATGCAACTAATGTGACATTTTATTGTGGCAACGTTTCGCTCTCCAGGAGCTTTTTCAAGCCGTTACAAGCGATACATGGACACAGAGCGTATATATATACTCTCAAAGTGAGGTGTAATACTAGTGGTGGTAGAAGTAGTAGTGATATAAGTAGTAGTAGTATTAGTAGTAATACAATAAGGTAGAACAATCAAATTGCACCTGAGTAAAAGGTGATAAAACAAATATACTTGGGTAGTATAACAATAGGTTAGACAAATATTTCTTCTGTCTAACCTATTGTTATGCTACCCAAGTATTTGTTTTATCACCTTTTACTCATGTGCAATTTGATTGTTCTACCTTATGTATTACTACTACTACTATATCACTACTACTTCTACCACCACTAGTATTACACCTCACTTGAAGTTATATATACGCTCTGTGTCCATGTATTGCTTGTAACGGCTTGAAAAAGCTCCTGGAGAGCGAAACGTTGAAACAATAAAATGTCACATTAGTTGCATTTGTGTCCTTTTACTTAACATATTTTCGGTAATTCTACCAATATTATTACAAGGTTCAATATGTTTGCCTCCCCAGCAAAGAACTGAAGCCCTGTCTCTCGCATGGCATGAAATATTAAAATTACTATACTACCGAGGATTTGAATAACAAGAAAATATTTCCATTCACTGCTTTATTATTTACTCGCAAAATAAGAGATTAATTGTTGCGGATTTACCCTCGTCTCGTTTCCTTAAATGTGAATTTGTGGCCACACATTTACATACACAATCAAATCATTTTCTTTAATATTTTGTGTTTAAGGTACATTTACATGAATGCTAAAGCAAAGGTGGTGAAAAGGTTACGATGTAGCCTTAATGATCCGCTTTCAGTCGACAGGCTTTAAACACATTAACCAGCCAACCTGAAGCAATGAAAGCTATTTCATTAATGTTAAAACAGAAATGGACAGAAAACAACCTTGCAGACAACTAGATATGATGAAGAATGAGGCAGAAGACAATCAACATGCATAACCCATGACACTATAACTAAACAACAGGTCTATTGAATTAATAATATGTGCTATTATGAATAATATTAATATTATTGCTAATATGCACTCTGTATTAACTAACATTCATATTTTTGGTATAATATACACAGAATGTAAAGAAGCTAAATATTACAAACATTTCTCATTCATTTTCAAAGCATTAAATTATTATTATTATAATTGTGCTCCTTGTAATTGAGGCATTTTTATCAAAGATTTTTTTTAATTGGGCAAATGAAAAAGGTCGGCAACTCCGATTATTGGCAAGGTTCAAAATTCTTGCCTCCCCGGCGGGGAATTGAACCCCGGTCTCCCGCGTGACAGGCGGGGATACTCACCACTATACTACCAAGGAGTGAGTAGCGTAAGCATATTTACCTATTTTTTTTTTCATTTGAGTTTCCATAAGAAGAAAAAGATACCAGAGGTTCATTGGAACTATTCCGAAGGATGTAAAAAGGATTGCGAAAAACAGACGAGTTATAGGATCCTTACCCTGAGGGGGTAGAGCATCCATACCCTGAGGGTGGGAATTTCTCTCTGCGTATATATACTGAGAGTATAATCCCTATTTCAGGGATTAAATTATTTTTGTGTTTTTGTAAAAATGTTTCCATGCATCCTTAGTGACAAGCGTGCAGTCAATAGGCCTTAAACCCCATTAACTAACCAGTCCTAAACTATAAAAGATATTTTATAAACATTAAAACAGGGAGAGAGACAAAAAAGAACCTTACACACAACCAGATATGATGGAAAATGAGGTAAGAGACATTCAACGTGCATAATACACCAGACTGTTATTAAACAATAGATACATTTAATCAATAATAAGTTCTATTAGGGTTCATATTATTAAAATTATTGTCACTAAGCATTCTTTACTAACAATTATGTCTCATTCTATAATATACATAGAATATAAACTCGTACATAAATACTGCACATATTTTTAAGACGTTTTCAAGGCAAATCATTATACAAAAACACTAATAATTATAATGTTTTGCCCTGAAAACGTCTGAAAAATGTGTGCAATATTTAGCTACGACTTTATATTCAATGCACATTATATAGTGAAACATAAATGTTAGTACAGAGTGCTTATTGGCAATAGTATCAATAATATTAATCTTACTAGCACTAATTATTGATTAAATATATCAGTTGTTTAATAATGGTCAGGTTTGTTATGCACGTTGCATGTCTCTTACCTCATTCTTCATCATAACTGGACCAGCAGGGTTCCCTGACCTGTGTGTTTTAGCCAATACAGGTAAGGGAATATTGACGACCTGGCTAACATTTGTTTTACTAGATCATTCACCTTCAATTTTTTTTAGGTACTATTTGTTAAATTCCCTGTTAATTTAATGAACAAGATTATTATAAAGTTCGTCTCATTATGAGTATGTTATCCGATTTATCTGTACTAACATCGCATTTGATTTGCTTGCCTTTGTGGGATGTTACTTTCGATGATTTAATAGTTCTTTGCTTTGGTGAACCATAATGAGTTATTAGGGTCCACTGGCCTGAGCAAGGCGCCATATACTATTCCATTTGCAGATTTTCAAACTTTCAGGTGTCAGATCACAATGTTTTTCCTAATTACAGAATTATTTAGGCTAGGACGAAAAAAATTAACATCTATATTTGTTGGCACATAATTTAACCAGAAGCCGAGGGCTGACTGTTGGTCACTATTAACTTCCTTATTAGGCAAGTTTATAGCAAATTCTGGGTTAACATGTGAGGTCCATCCGCTTCGTGAAAAATACAAGGTATTGTAGGTATCCAAATCCAATCTCGTCCTCTGCTTCTTCAGTTAATATAATTTGAGAGCAAAATGGCACAATAACGTGAGTGGAACAATGCACAAATAACCCAGCACATAGGAGAGAGCAGCTTACGACGACGTTTCGGTCCGACTTGGACCATTCACAAAATCACACCGAAACGTCGTCGTAACCTCTCTATGTGCGGATTATTTGTGTGTAATATAATTTGAGCTCCACGACTGTGGGATAGCCTCTCGACCCAGCGGTGCTCCCAGTAGAAAGCTCATGGTGAGCGCGATAATTGAGTCTCCTAGTTTCTAGCTTCTAGTTTCTGATATCTTTTCTTCTTGTGAAAACCCAAATGAAAAAACTTAAATGTGCTTACTAAACTACCCAGTCCTCGGTAGTATAGTGGTGAGTATCCCCGCCTGTCACGCGGGAGACCGGGGTTCAATTTCCCGCCGGGGAGGCAAGAATTTTCAAACCTGACAATAACTAGAGTTGCTGCACTATCATTTGCCTATACAAATTCCATAAAACATGAATTTATAATTATTTCTTTTTTCTTTTTTTATTATATATAATGGGGTCCACCTCTGGTACAAATTGTGGGACCCATAGCCTCGGAGAAGTGGATAAAAAGGCTTCAAAAATTTCTTGTATTTTTTGTTATATAGCCATTTTTTCATCATAGTCTGTGTAGGCAAATGATAAAGTTCCCCAACTCCAATTATTGTCAAGGTTGAAAATTCTTGCCTCCCCGGCGGGGAATCGAACCCCGGTCTCCCGCGTGACAGGCGGGGATACTCACCACTATACTACCGAGGACTGGGGAGCTTAACCATATTTATATGCTTTCTGCCATATTGTTCCCACATTTGATGGAAAATGTGAAAGGAGATTTAAAACTTACGTAAAACTTAATTCCTTTCACAAATGTCGAATTTATGCGTCTTGCGCGCTTATTGTTAATTAAATACCAGAGTTTATCTTGATCCATTAGAAAAATTATGATCAATGTTATTTATAAATTCTAATACAATTAACATGACAAATTATTATGTGATTATTATGAATTTTTTATTTGACTAGAAATAGTAGTGGGGAATACTACGATTAATGGAATTATGAAGAGTAATATTATTATTATAATTTAAGTTTCCATTATTATTAGTAGTAATATTCATTGTGATAATTTTATGTATGAGGTACAGTTACCTTAAAGCTAAAGCAAAGTCTATATTTTTACAAGAATTATAAATGTAATTTTTTTTAATAATATTAATTTTAATTTTTTATATGAAATGCAATTATTTTCAACAATTGTATAAAGAATTGGGCATGAAGTAAACAGAAGAATGTAGCGTCATCATCGTAAAAGAGGATGATATTGGTATAACTGTGTAAAGGATGCATACCCTGAGGGAGGGAATTTCAATCAGCGTATATATGCTAAGAGTTTACTTTAATCCCCATTTCAGGGATTAAAGTATTCTTGTCTGGTAGAAAAAAAAGTTGCCATGCGGACTTTATGACACGCGTGCAGTCGATAGGCTTTAAACCCCATTCCCCAGCCAGTCCTAAAATATGAAAGAGATTTTATTAACACTAAAATAGAAAGCGACAAAACTGAGCCTTGCACAAAACCAATATGATGGAGGATGAGGTAAACATACCAGACAATTATTAGACAACAGATACATTTAATCAATTGTTGCTAATATACACTCTGCATTAACTAACTTTTATATTTATATTGACCAGCCAGGCTGTGGTTCGTACGTTGGACTGCGTGCGGCCAGCAGTAACAGCCTGGTTGATCAGGGTCTGGTCCAACATGAGGCCTGGTCACAGACCGGGCCGCAGGGGCGTTGACCCCTGGAACTCTCTCCAGGTAAACATAAAATATAATGTCTTAGCTAAATATTGCACACATTTTTCAGCCGTTTTCAAGGCAAAACATTATACCTATTATTATTTTTTTTTGTTAAGTGATTTTTTATCATGGATTTTGTTTAGGCAAATGATAAAGTTCCGCAACTGAAATTATTGTCAAGGTTTTCAAAATGCTTGCCTCCCCGGCGGGGAATTGAACCCCGGTCTCCCGCGTGACAGGCGGGGATACTCACCACTATACTACCGAGGAGTGAGTAGCGTAAGCACATTTACGGATTTTTTTTTTCATTTGAGTTTCCATAGAAGAAAAAGATACCAGAGGTTCATTGGAACTATTCCGAAGGATGTAAACAAGGATTGCGAAGAACAGACGAGTTATAGGATCCATACCCTGAGGGGGTAGAGGATCCATACCCTGAGGGGGGGAATTTCTCTCTGCGTATATATACTGAGAGTATAATCCCTATTTCAGGGATTAAATTATTTTTGTGCTTTTGTAAAAAAGTTTCCATGCATCCTTAGTGACAAACGTGCAGTCAATAGGCCTTAAACCCCATTAACTAACCAGTCCTAAACTATAAAAGATATTTTATAAACATTAAAACAGAGAGAGAGACAAAAAAGAACCTAACACAAAACCAGATATGATGAAGAATGAGGTAAGAGACATTCAACGTGCATAATACACCAGACCGTTAATAAACAATAGATACATTTAATCAATAATAAGTTTTATTAAGGTTCATATTATTAATATTATTGTCACTAAGCATTCTGTACTAACATTTATGTCTCACTCTATAATATACATAGAATATAAACTCGTACATAAATATTGCACATATTTTTAAGACTTTTTCAAGGCAAATCATTATACAAAAACACTAATAATTATAATGTTTTGCCTTGAAAACGTCTGAAAAATGTGTGCAATATTTAGCTACGACTTTATATTCAATGCACATTATATAGTGAAACATAAATGTTAGTACAGAGTGCTTATTGGCAATAGTATCAATAATATAAATCTTACTAGCACTAATTATTGATTAAATATATCAGTTGTTTAATAATGGTCAGGTTTGTTATGCACGTTGCATGTCTCTTACCTCATTCTTCATCATAACTGGACCAGCAGGGTTCCCTGACCTGTGTGTTTTAGCCAATACAGGTAAGGGAATATTGACGACCTGGCTAACATTTGTTTTACTAGATCATTCCCCTTCAATTTTGTTTAGGTACTATTTGTTAAATTCCCTGTTAATTTAATGAACAAGATTATTTGAAAGTTCGTCTCATTCTGAGTATGTTATCCGATTTATCTGTACTAACATCGCATTTGATTTGCTTGTCTTTGTGGGATATTACTTTCGATGATTTAATAGTTCTTTGTTTTGGTGTGCCATAATGAGTCATTAGGGTCCACTGGTCTGAGCAAGGCGCCATATACTATCCCATTTGCAGATTTTCAAAATTTCAGGTGTCAGATCACAATGTTTTTCCTAATTACAGAATTATTTATGCTAGGACGAAAAAAATTAACATCGATATTTGTTGGCACATAATTTAACCAGAAGCCGAGGGCTGACTGTTGGTCACTATTAACTTCCTTATTAGGCAAGTTTATAGCAAATTCTGGGTTAACATGTGAGGTCCATCCGCTTCGTGAAAAATACTAGGTATTGTAGGTATCCAAATCCCATATCGTCCTCCGCTTCTTCAGTTAATATAATTTGAGAACAAAATGGCACAATAATGTGAGTGGAACAATGCACAAATAACCCAGCACATAGGAGAGAGCAGCTTACGACGACGTTTCGGTCCGACTTGGACCATTCACAAAATCACACCAAAACGTCATCGTAACCTCTCTGTACGGATTATTTGTATAATATAGTTTGAGCTCCACGACTTTGGGATAGCCTCTTGACCCAGCGGTGCTCCCAGTAGAAAGCTCATGGTGAGCGCGATACTCGAGTCTTCTAGTTTCTAGCTTCTAGTTTCTGATATCTTTTCTTGTTGTGAAAACCCAAATGAAAAAACTTAAATGTGCTTACTAAACTACCCAGTCCTCGGTAGTATAGTGGTGAGTATCCCCGCCTGTCACGCGGGAGACCGGGGTTCAATTCCCCGCCGGGGAGGCAAGAATTTTCAAACCTGACAATAACTAGAGTTGCGGAACTATCATTTGCCTACACAAAATCCATGATAAAAAATGAATTTACAGTTATTACTTGTGTTTTTTGTTATATAACAATTTTTTCATCATAAAGTCTGTGTAGGCAAATTATAAAGTTCCCCATGCATCCTTAGTGACAAGCGTGCAGTCAATAGGCCTTAATTCCCATTAACTAACCAGTCCTAAACTATAACAGATTTTTTTTATAAACATTAAAACTGAGAGAGAGACAAAAAAGAACCTTACACAAAACCAGATATGATGGAGAATGAGGTAAGAGACATTCAACGTGCATAACACACCAGACCGTTATTAAACAATAGATACATTTAATCAATAATAAATTCTATTAAGGTTCATATTATTATTATTATTGCAACTAAGCATTTTGTACTAAAATTTATGTCCCACTCTATAATATACATAGAATATAAACTCGTACATAAATATTGTACATATTATTAAGACCTTTTCAAGGCAAATCATTATACAAAAACACTAATAATTATAATGTTTTGCCTTGAAAACGTCTGAAAAATGTGTTAATATTTAGCTACGACTTTATATTCAATGCACATTATATAGTGAAACATAAATGTTAGTACATAGTGCTTATTGGCAACAGTATCAATAATATTAATCTTACTAGCACTATTTATTGATTAAATATATCTGTTGTTTAATAATGGTCAGGTTTGTTATGCACGTTGCATGTCTCTTACCTCATTCTTCATCATAACTGGACCAGCAGGGTTCCCTGACCTGTGTGTTTTAGCCAATACAGGTAAGGGAATATTGACGACCTGGCTAACATTTGTTTTACTAGATCATTCCCCTTCAATTTTTTTAGGTACTATTTGTTAAATTCCCTTTTAATTTAATGAACAAGATTATTATAAAGTTCGGCTCATTCTGAGTATGTTATCCGATTTATCTGTACTAACATCGCATTTGATTTGCTTGCCTTCGTGGGATATTACTTTTGATGATTTAATAGTTCTTTGCTTTGGTGAACCATAATGAGTCATTAGGGTCCACTGGTCTGAGCAAGGCGCCATATACTATCCCATTTGCAGATTTTAAAATTTTCAGGTGTCAGATCACAATGTTTTTCCTAATTACAGAATTATTTAGGCTAGGACGAAAAAAATTAACATCGATATTTGTTGGCACATAATTTAACCAGAAGCCGAGGGCTGACTGTAGGTCACTATTAACTTCCTTATTAGGCAAGTTTATAGCAAATTCTGGGTTAACATGTGAGGTCCATCCGCTTCGTGAAAAATACTAGGTATTGTAAAGATAATAAGATAAGATAAGATTTCTTCGGATTTTTAACCCCGGAGAGTTAGCCACCCAGGATAACCCAAGAAAGTCAGTGCGTCATCGAGGACTGTCTGTCTTATTTCCATTGGGGTCCTTAATCTTGTCCCCCAGGATGCGACCCACACCAGTCGACTAACAACCCAGGTACCTATTTGCTGCTAGGTGAACATGACAACAGGTGTAAGGAAACACGTCGAAATGTTTCCACCCTCCGGGAATCGAACCCGGGCCCTCCGTGTGTGAAGCGAGAGCTCAATCCACCAGGCCACCGGGCCACCTCAAATCCACCTCCAAATCCTATATCGTCCTCCTCTTCTTCAGGTAATATAATTTGAGAATAAAATGGCACAATAACGTGAGTGGAACAATGCACAAATAACCCAGCACATAGGAGAGAGCAGCTTACGACGACGTTTCGGTCCGACTTGGACCATTCACAAAATCACACCGAAACGTCGTCGTAACCTCTCTCTGTGCGGATTATTTGTGTGTAATATAGTTTGAGCTCCACGACTGTGGGATAGCTTCTCGACCCAGAGGTGCTCCCTGTAGAAAGCTCATGGTGAGCGCGATACTTAAGTCTTCTAGTTTCTAGCTTCTAGTTTATGATATCTTTTCTTCTTGTGAAAACCCAAATGAAAAAACTTAAATGTGCGCACTAAACTACCCAGTCCTCGGTAGTATAGTGGTGAGTATCCCCGCCTGTCACGCGGGAGACCGGGGTTCGATTCCCCGCCGGGGAGGCCAGAATTTTCAAACCTGACAATAACTAGAGTTGCGGAACTATCATTTGCCTACACAAAATCCATGATAAAAAAAATGAATTTATAATTATTATTTGTGTTATTTTGTTATATAGCCATTTTTTTAATCATAGAGTCTGTGTAGGCAAATGATAAAGTTCCCCAACTCCAATTATTGTCAAGGTTGAAAATTCTTGCCTCCCCGGCGGAATCGACCCAGTCTCCCGTGACAGGCGGATCCACCATATACTACCGAGAGTGAGAGCTTAAGCATATTTATATTCTTTCTGCCATATTGTTCCCACATTTGATGGAAAATGTGAAAGGAGATTTAAAGCTTACGTAAAACTTAATTCCTTTCACAAATGTCGAATTTATGCGTCTTGCGCGCTTATTGTTAATTATACACCAGAGTTTCTCTTGATCCATTAGAAAAATTATGATCAATGTTATTTATAAATTCTAATACAATTAACATGACAAATTATTATGTGATTATTATGAATTTTACTTGACTAGAAATAATAATGGGGAATACTACGATTAATGGAATTATGACGAGTAATATTACTATTATAATTTAAGTTTCCATTATTATTATTAGTAATATTCATTGTGATAATTTTCTGTATGAGGTACAGTTACCTTAAAGCTAAAGCAAAGACTATATTTTTACAAGAATTATAAATGTAAATTTTTTTTTAATAATATTAATTTTAATATTTTATATGAAATGCAATTATTGTCAACAATTGTATAAAGAATTGACATGAAGTAAACAGAAGAATGTAATGTGGCGCCATCATCGTAAAAGAGGATGATATTGGTATAACTGTGTAAAGGATGCGTACCCTGAGGGAGGGAATTTCAATCAGCGTATATATGCTAAGAGTTTACTTTAATCCCTATTTCAGGGATTAAAGTATTCTTGTCTGGTAGAAAAAAATGTTGTCATGCGGACTTTATGACGCGTGTGCAGTCGATAGGCTTTAAACCCAATTAGCCAACCAGTCCTAAAATATGAGAGAGATTTTATTAACACTAAAATAGAGACAAAACTGAGCCTTGCACAAAACCAATATGATGGAGGATGAGGTAAACATACCAGACAATTATTAGACAACAGATACATTTAATCAATTGTTGCTAATATACACTCTGCATTAACTAACTTTTATATTTTTCTGTTTAATATACATAAAATATAAAGTCTTAGCTAAATATTGCACACATTTTTCAGCCGTTTTCAAGGCAAAACATTATACCTATTATTATTTTTTTTTGGTAAGTGAGTTTTTATCATGGATTTTGTTTAGGCAAATAAAGTTCCGCAACTGAAATTATTGTCAAGGTTTTCAAAATGTTTGCCTCCCCGGCGAATTGAACCCCGGTCTCCCGCGTGACAGGCGGGGATACTCACCACTATACTACCGAGGACTGGGTAGCTTAAGCACATTTATTTTTTCATTTGGGTTTTAACAAGTCATAAAATATGAAAAGAGATTTTATTAACATTAAAATAGAAAGAGAGAAAAAAACCTTGCACGAAACCAATATGATGGAGGATGAGGTAAACATACCAGACAATTATTAAACACCAAATGCATTTAATCAATAATAAATGCTATTAAGATTAACATTAAAATTATTGCTAATATACACTCTGTATTAACTTTTATATTTTTCTGTATAATATACATAATGTAAAGTCTTATCTAAATATTGCACACATTTTTCAGCGGTTTGAAGGAAAAACATTATAACTATTGTTAGTTTTTTTTGTCATTTTTTTATCATGGATTTTGCTTAAGCAAATCATAAAGTTCCACAACTCCAATTATTGTCAAGGTTCAAAATATTTGCCTCCCAGGGTGGGAATCGAACCCCGGTCTCTCGCGAGACAGGCAGAGATACTCACCTCTATACTACCGAGGAGTGGGTAGCTTAATTAAGCTCATTTATTTTTTTCATTTGGATTTTAAAAACAAGAAAATGGTACCATAAAAGTGAAAGAAACAGTGCAGATGTTCATGGGATCGATTTCAACAGATGTAAACGAGAATGAGAGAAACGAAAAAGTTATAGAGTGAAAATATCAAAGGACTTATCTTAATTACTTAGTCAGGTAAAAATAAAAGTGAGCCGTAATAAATGTTGGACGTAAGGCAAAATCTTCGAACACAGAGGGTTAAATGACGAACAGGCCAATGTTTCTTTTGAAGCAGATTCGATTTGAAAACTTTTTAGTCAAAATTTTGTTTCGTATGTTTTCTTGTAAAACAGTTACTGTAAGTGATCCTGCTCTCTGGAGATACGCCACGACAGATCTGATATGCTGTTTTGTTTATATCAGCATATCTCGGAATTTTGAAGAACCTAAGTTTTAATTAATGGAAGAAAAGTTGGTAAAAAATAGATGGAAAAAAGGGAATGGCTCTTGGCCCATGGAAGGCTTTATCTACACATCATCAAAAAGTCAAATGTATTGCTGTGTGTGTGTGTGTGTGTGTTGAAACAACTTTTCTAATTCAAAGTGGCTTTACTGATTAGAAAAGCGAGAGTACGACATTTGCTTCCCATAATCCACCCAAAATGACAGAACTAAAGCCCTGAATGAGAACTATTCTGAAATTAGCAAACCTTAATTGATGTTCCTGAAAGTGGCAAAAACGCAACTGCAGTTATTCAGGAAGCAAAGTCACTGGCGCAGAAATATCAACGTTTTAATGCATTGACCGATAACCGTCATTTAGAAAGCTGTTTTGTAAACAATTTTTTTTATATTGTATTTCCCGTTGTGATTTCGTATGTTAAACTTTTCAGCAACTGTTGTGACACAATGCGACAGATTTCAAGAACTAAAAACAATGGAAACAAGTCTTGGAACATCTAGCTTTTTAAAAAAGAGATGTCCACAATAGAGGAAATAAATTTTTAGTAACTGCTTCTGATTTCAGTGTGGACAATCCAACGGACATTTCATTTCCAATGCTTTTATCATGGATCAGTTTGTTGTGGATGTGAGAAAGCGGTGAGATGGTTATGGGGTATTCAAAATAAGGTTATTAATATATTAATTAATAAAGATATTAATATATTAGTATATAAGATATTAATAAATGCGTGATCCCATAGGGACCACGCAACTTCTAGAAAATTGCAGACAATCAGTTTCAGTTCAAGAAATTTCTTGAAACAAGATCCCCTCGCTAGCATCATGGAACCTTCCTTGATAGGGAACCTATCTGATAACTCGCTCTAGTTGAAGCTGGTGAAAATTTTGTGATCCAAGTGGTTTAGCGCTTCTATTTGATAATAATAATAATAATAATGTGATCCAAGTAATTCGAACTTCCTTCCATATCACTGAAGCAGTCTCGATTAACTATAATCTCCCATGTTTTTTTTTTTGACCCATATGGGCATTGCATTTCCCCATATATAATTGTAATAAATAGAAGAGGAATAATATAATCTATTAAAAAAAATATTATACAATTATCAACAATAAATGAACAATAATATTAAAAAGTTGTCGAATCTAGAAATTATCAAAGAGCTCTGTGAACACGATTATTAACAACTTTATCCATACATATACATATTAAGTCCGTAGTTTGGAGATTAGGAGGAGGTGTGGGATTACCAAAACTATTATCCAGAGAGCTGAGGAGGGGTTGTTGAGATGGTTTGGACATATAGAGAGGATGGAACAAAACAGAATGACTTCGAGAGTGTATAAATCTGTAGTGGAGGGAAGGCGGGGTAGGGGTCGGCCTAGAAAAGGTTGGAGGGGGTAAAGGAGGTTTTGTGTGTGAGGGGCTTGGACTTCCAGCAAGCATGCGTGAACGTGTTAGATAGGAGCGAATGGAGACACATGGTTTTTAGGACTTGACGTGCTGTTGGAGTGTAGGCAAGGTAACACTTATGAAGGGATTCAAAGAAACCGGCAGGACGGACTTGATTCCTGGAGATGGGAAGTACAGTGCCGGCACTCTGAAGGAGGGGTTTTAATGTTGCAGTTTTGTAGCTGTAGTGTAAGCACCCCTCTGGCAAGACAGTGATGGAGTGAATGATGATGAAAGTTTTTCTTTGTCAGGTCACCCTGCCCTGGTGGGAAACGGCCTATGTGTTAGTTAAAAAAATAGCATATTAAGTCAGTTGGGAAAAGAAAAATCATATTAAGTCAGTTTGGAAAAGAAGAATGTTATTAATACGTTAAAAACACATGACAAATATCTAATTACTCAAAAAGGAATTTGATTACGGCCATATCTAGAATAGAACATGTTTACTATGCAGTGTTTTAAAATTTGATGAGTGAATGAAGAGAAATAATGTTTCTGGTGCAAAGAACATGAATTGAAGAGGTTAATCTAAAGACTGCCAGTGTATATTAGTACTTAATAACATGTAAACACATTGAAATAAAACTGATTTTGCATTTTCTTTGTTTTAACTAAAACAGGCACTGTTGGTTTTTTTTACAATTTCAAATAAATGGGCATCCAAAACCACTGAATAATTGTTTAGGAATATTCGTGTCCCTTTTTTTCATAATTTAGGCTCTACCCTCTGTTAGTCGGGTTGTACTACGCTTTGTGTAATATACCTGATAATTTAATGCAAATTATTTTGACTATTATAGTTGCTCCATAGAGAGAGGAAAGATATACAAGGGAAGTGGACTGCAAATTCTGAGATTCTGTGAAAAATACAAAAGTGCAATGAGTGAAGATTAACTAAAAGAGCAAAGCGGGGATTTAATCGTAGGATTTAATCGTATTGAGTGTACTATGACGGTAATAGAAGGTGTGTATTATGAACTAGTGAAAATTCACATTTGATGGAAAATGTAACAGCAGACTTGGAGCTTACGTAAAACTTATACCTTTCTGAAATGTCGAATCAATCACCTGAGTTTACACTATCGATTAAATGGAATTATGACGAATATTATTATTGTAAATGAAGTTTTTATTATTAGTAGTAGCAATATACACAGTGATAATTTTCTGTATAAAATTCATTTACCCTAAAGTTTAAGCACTGACTATATTTTTTTCAATAATTATAAATGTAATTTTTTTTAATAAATTAATTTTAATATTTTATATAAAATACAATTATTTTCAGCGGCTGTATGAAGAAATTGGGCATAAAGTAAGGAGAATAATATATGGCTCAATCGTTGGTTAAATTATATTATTTATAGGATGCGTACCCTGAGGAGGGAATTTCTCTCAGGGTATATATGCTAAGAGTTTACTTTCATCCCTATTTCAGGGATTAAAGTATTCATGTCTGGTAGCAAAAAAGTTGCCATGCGGACTTAATGAGACGCGTGCAGTTGATATGCTTTAAACCCTATTACCCAACCAGTCCTAAACTATATAAGAGATTTTATTATCATTAAAATAGAAGGAGACAAAAAAGAACCTTGCACAAAGTCAGATGTGATGGAGGATAAGGTAGAAGACATACAACGCACATAATACACCAGACCATTATTAAACAAGAGATACATTTAACCAATAAGAGCTATTAAGATTCATATTATTTATATTTCCAATATGCACTCATATATGCATTCATAGAATGAAAAGGCGTAACTGAATACTGCATACATTTTTCAGCCATACTCAAGGCTAAACATTATTATTATTATTGTGAGTAATAGTAGTAGTGGTGGTAGTAGTTGTAGTAGTAGTATTTATTATTATTATTGTTAGTGTTTTTGTTATAAGGGCATGTTTTTCATCATGGATATTGTTAAAAAAAAGGAAAATTGAAAAGTTCCGCAACTCCAATTATTGGCAAGGTTAAAAAATGCGTGCCTCCCCGGCGGGGAATTGAACCCCGGTCTCCCGCGTGACAGGCGGGGATACTCACCACTATACTACCGAGGACTGGGTAATTCAAGCGCATTTACTATATTTCCCATACTTAAGGCACGCGAAAGGGGTTTCTTGCAGTTTTTAATGAACATGCAGTTCCACGAGTCTGTGCCAGGGGCTGAGCGCATGGGCATGTTGTCAATGACTTTCTCAAAGTCTAGTGGAGTTATGGTTATGTCAGAAATTTAGCATACATTGACAGGGTTTTGAGGCTCATTCGTGAAAAAATTATTTGGATTGTCTATCTTTAGATTGATTAGTGGCTCGCTAAACACAGAGTCGTATTGAGATTTCAGTATCCCACAAATTTCTTTGTTGTCATCTGTGTAAGATTCATCTTGTCTGAGCAAGTGCCCTATACTAGATGTGGTTTTTGCCTTGTTTTTGGCATATTAGAAGAAATATTTCGAATTTCTTTCAATTTCACTAAGCGCTATTTCTTATCTCTCGACATTATTTGCTACATTCTTCCATTTTGTATGTCTTAGGTCGAAATCACCAAGCAGCAAGGTGTTTGGAGATGGGGCTGGAAGGTTTTTCAGACATGGAGGTATAAACAAATTTAAAAACCTTCGATAACCAGGAATACTAATCGCTTGAGAGTGAGGTTGACCGCTGTTGCTGTATAAGCCGTCAGGTCAATTCCTCTCCGAGAATTCCTTTTTTTTTTATGTCAAAAATTGCAGATGGATGAAATGATCACGATAATATTTTCCTTAATTAGTATTTTTATCCTGTGCAAGAAATAACGCAGAAGTTAAAAGAAAGAAATTATTTAAGTAAAAAAAGTCATGGTTGGAACTATTAATACTGCTGTCGGGGTCCAGCCTTACGTGAGTGAGAACTATCATTGGATTAATCTTACTCCGTTATTATTATTATTTTCATTATTGTTATTATTATTGTTATTATTAATTGTATTTATTATTATTAATTGTATTTATTATTATTAATTGTATTTATTATTATTTTTATTATTATTATTATTATTATTATTATTATTATTATTATTATTATTAATTGTATTTATTATTATTATTATTTTTAATTGAATTTATTATTATTATTATTTTTAATTGAATTTATTATTATTATTATTATTATTATTATTAATTGAATTTATTATTATTATTATTATTATTATTATTATTATTGATTGTATTTATTTGTATTATTATTGCATTGCTTTTATATAATTTTATATGGGTTTTTGCCTTTCTCTCATTCTTGGTACCTGACTCCTATGTCTGCTGTTCATCTCACAGCCTCACCTGTAGATCACTTTACAGCCTCACTTGTGGTTCACTATACAGCCTCACCTGTAGTTCATTATACAGCTTCACCTGTAGTTCATTATACAGCTTCACCTGTAGATCACTGTACATTTTCTCCAGTAGTTCACCTCACACTTTAACTTGTAGTTCATTTTATGCTTTCGCCTATAATTCACCTTCCATCGCCTGTTTGTCATTTTGCACTTCCATCTGCTATTCATATTTCCCATTTACCTTTTATTCTCTTTACTCTTTCACCTTCACCATGTGCAATATCTGGTTATCTTTATCGTAGACGTTTCGCCATCCAGTGTCTTTATCAATACAAATTCAAGGACATAATTGGAAAACAGATCTGTATTCAAAATAAACATGTATACACATAAGTAAGTAAGTTTACTTACATGATTCATTACCTTTGAAACTTGTGAGTTCATTACCTTTGTACCTTGTTCAGCTATCAAAACTTTGAGGCCCTGTCTCTGGACCCATTATGTACCTCTGTAATCTGTGAATACCTTTGTAACTTATCATGATTGTGACCAGATCTACCTAAGTTCATTACCATTGTAACTTGCTCAGCTATCAAAACTTTGGGGCCCAGTCCATGGACGCATTATGTACCTCTGTAATGTTTTGGCTACCGCCCATAGGATGGGTATGGGGTACATAATAAAGATATTAAACTAACTGTATACAAAATACGAGGTAATCAGTCCCTCAGCCTTGGAGTTGGTGTGATGAGCACCGTAGTCGTGGAAATAAATGCTATAAAATACCGACACAATGGAAATATAAACACATAAACAGTATGATGTGATCCTTTATTGACAACGTTTCGCCTGCATTCTCCACCTGATTCCATCCTGTAAATACTCACGTACCTTTCATCCAGGTAGATCTGTTTATGACTTGATAAAGCCCACTGTGTGGGCGATACGTTGTCAAAGGATCACATTATACTGCTTATGCGTTTATATTTCCACTGTAGTCGTAAAGGAAATTAATGAAGGCGTTTTGAAACCTTCATTAACCAGGAAGATTTGTCTTAATCTTTTCATAAACATTTGTTTGCAATGTTAACGAGAATTTCTTCTGCAAGAAATAATTAAAAAAATTGAAAGGGAGGAATTGTATCACTCAAGTAAAGCTGGTCTAAGACAAGAGAACTAATAGCTCCAACCATGACTTTATTTCTTGTTTAAATAATTAATTGAATTCACTTATTATTATTATTATTATTATTATTATTACACTGATTTATTTTTTTTCTTCCGCATTCTTGGTACCTTATATCTTCACCCGTACTTCACTTTACACTTTCTACAGTATTTCCCCTCGAGTTTTCGCTTAAGGATTCATTTGTGTTTTCACCTATATTTCATGGGTAAATTAGACACATATGCAACACTTGGGTATCTTTATTGAGGAAACGTTTCGCCACACAGTGGCTTCATCAGTCCATACAAAGGAGAATCGTGAAGAACAGGAGTAGTTTGAGGTGGTCAGTCCCTCAGCCTTGAATCGATGTTGTCAGTCCATCAATCTTAAATAGAATAAGCATATCTGCGAAGAGGGAGCTTATATACAGGGAATTCTTCGCTTGCCTAACCCTTGGGCATGACCTACTTCCACATTGGTCAAATGTGACACCTCCTACGACTGCTGTACCTCTCCTGTCTACAGTATATAAGCTCCCTCTTCGCAGATATGCTGTATTCTATTCAATATTGATGGACTGACAACATCGACTCAAGGCTGAGGGACTGACCACCTCAAACTCCTGTTCTTCACGATTCTCCTTTGTATGGACTGATGAAGCCACTGTGTGGCGAAACGTTTCCTCAATAAAGATACCCAAGTGTTGCATATGTGTCTAATTTACCAACTCGTCGGTTCTCTAAACCATTCATTTACACCTATATTTCATCTTCGTTCATAACTTATCTGTTATCTTCCCAGTTTATCTGTTATTCACCATTAACATTACATTCATTACATTCAACATTACATTACATTCATTACATTCAACATTACATTACATGCATTACATTCAACATTACATTACATTCATTACATTCAACATTACATTACATTCATTACATTCAACATTACATTATTAAACGCATTGCAGCTGGCGCATTGTTCACGATTAACATTTCCCTCAGTACTTTGCACACCAATCTTTTGTTAGGTATGTTACGTAAGTTATCTAAATGGATGAATTTATCCAAGAAAAATCTAATATCGTTGGTGGGTCCAATATTAATATGTTTTGTGTCTAACTTTCGTAGTGAAAGACGAATCAATCCTATTCTCAGAGATTGTTGGCATCAACGAATGTACAGATTGTCCTTTATGATACATTTGTATGGCAAAGAATGCAAGATGAGTTAGGAACAAAGTTTTTAATGCAATGGTATGTGAGGAAGCAGTGAATGAAGTGGATAATTGTGAAAAAAACAGGTAAATTTGCAGAGAAATGCAATGTGTGCCAGATAGCTAAGACATATAGCTATCTCTCAATCACTTTGACACATGAATTGTATCGCAAATATTTACTGGTGTCATGCAACATCTTTCTAGCCACCACTAAACATGAAGTAATATACTGGTTTCATAACTTTAATTGTCAAGGAAGATTCGTAGGTTGAATGCTTATGTTTCCCTTTCAACTTCGTTTTTTAGAAGAAAAAATTTAAGATGCCTCCATTGATCCCTAGTGTTTTTGTTTTCGTATTTAGCATCTTTATCTTTCCCAGGAAGTAATGCAGAAGTTAATAAGGAGGAATTATGTGAGGAAGGTATAACTGATGTTGGTGGGAGCTATTACTGATGTTGGTGGGAGCTTTTACTGATGTTGGTAGGAGCTATTACTGACGTTGGTGGGAGCTATTACTGACGTTGGTGGGAGCTATTACTGATGTTGGTGGGAACTATTACTGATGTTGGTGGGAGCTATTACTGACGTTGGTGGGAGCTATTACTGACGTTGGTGGGAGCTATTACTGATGTTGGTGGGAGCTATTACTGACGTTGGTGGGAGCTATTACTGATGTTGGTGGGAGCCATTACTGATGTTGGTGGGAGCCATTACTGATGTTGGTGGGAGCCATTACTGATGTTGGTGGGAGCCATTACTGATGTTGGTGGGAGCCATTACTGATGTTGGTGGGAGCTATTACTGATGTTGGTGGGAGCCATTACTGATGTTGGTGGGAGCTATTACTGATGTTGGTGGGAGCCATTACTGATCTTGGTGGGAGCCTTTACTGATGTTGGTGGGAGCTGTTACTGATGTTAGTGGGATCTATTACTGACGTTGGTGGGAGTTATTACTGATGTTGGTGGGAGCCATTACTGATGTTGGTGGGAGCTATTACTGATGTTGGTGGGAGCCATTACTGATCTTGGTGGGAGCCTTTACTGATGTTGGTGGGAGCTGTTACTGATGTTGGTGGGAGCTATTACTGACGTTGGTGGGAGTTATTACTGATGTTGGTGGGAGCTATTACTGACGTTGACGTTGGTGGGAGCTATTACTGATGTTGGTGGGAGCTATTACTGATGTTGGTGGGAGCTATTACTGATGTTGGTGGGAGCCATTACTGACGTTGGTGGGAGCTATTACTGATGTTGGTGGGAGCTATTACTGACGTTGGTGGGAGCTATTACTGATGTTGGTGGGAGCTATTACTGATGTTGGTGGGAGCCATTACTGATGTTGATGGGAGCTATTACTGATGTTGGTGGGAGCCCTTACTGATGTTGGTGGGAGCTATTACTGATGTTGGTGGGAGCTATTACTGATGTTGGTGGGAGCTATTACTGATGTTGGTGGGAGCCATTACTGATGTTGGTGGGAGCTATTACTGATGTTGGTGGGAGCTATTACTGATGTTGGTGGGAGCCATTACTGATGTTGGTGGGAGCTGTTACTGATGTTGGTGGGAGCTATTACTGACGTTGGTGGGAGTTATTACTGATGTTGGTGGGAGCTATTACTGACGTTGACGTTGGTGGGAGCTATTACTGATGTTGGTGGGAGCTATTACTGATGTTGGTGGGAGCTATTACTGATGTTGGTGGGAGCCATTACTGACGTTGGTGGGAGCTATTACTGATGTTGGTGGGAGCTATTACTGACGTTGGTGGGAGCTATTACTGATGTTGGTGGGAGCTATTACTGATGTTGGTGGGAGCCATTACTGATGTTGGTGGGAGCTATTACTGATGTTGGTGGGAGCTATTACTGATGTTGGTGGGAGCCATTACTGATGTTGGTGGGAGCTATTACTGATGTTGGTGGGAGCTATTACTGATGTTGGTGGGAGCTATTACTGATGTTGGTGGGAGCCATTACTGATGTTGGTGGGAGCTATTACTGATGTTGGTGGGAGCTATTACTGATGTTGGTGGGAGCCATTACTGATGTTGGTGGGAGCCATTACTGATGTTGGTGGGAGCCATTACTGATGTTGGTGGGAGCCATTACTGATGTTGGTGGGAGCCATTACTGATGTTGGTGGGAGTTATTACTGATGTTGGTGGGAGCTATTACTGATGTTGGTGGGAGCTAATTCTGATGTTGGTGGGAGCTATTACTGATGTTGGTGGGAGCTATTACTGATGTTGGTGGGAGCTATTACTGATGTTGGTGGGAGCCATTACTGATGTTGGTGGGAGCTATTACTGATGTTGGTGGGAGCTATTACTGATGTTGGTGGGAGCCATTACTGATGTTGGTGGGAGCCATTACTGATGTTGGTGGGAGCCATTACTGATGTTGGTGGGAGCCATTACTGATGTTGGGGGGAGCCATTACTGATGTTGGTGGGAGCCATTACTGATGTTGGTGGGAGCCATTACTGATGTTGGTGGGAGCCATTACTGATGTTGGTGGGAGCCATTACTGATGTTGGTGGGAGCTATTACTGACGTTGGTGGGAGCTATTACTGACGTTGGTGGGAGCTACTACTGATGTTGGTGGGAGCTATTACTGACGTTGGTGGGAGCTATTACTGACCTTGGTGGGAGTTATTACTAACGTTGATTATAGCCTTCTATGAGTGATAATCCTTGGATTTATCATTCCATATAATAATACAAATAATAATAATTATTATTCTTCATTCGCATTCTTTGTACCTTACTCCTTTATCTGTAGTTCACTTTAAACTTTCTCCAGTAGTTGCCTCACTCACTTGTAATTTATTTTCTGCTTTCACCTGTTGATCACCTTCCACCATCACTTATACTTTATATTACTCCCTCATTTGTTATTTACCTGTTGCTTCTCACTTTACTCTCGACCTTTTCAACACTTTCATCTTTTGTTTGCCCTTCGCTTTAACTGATGTTCACTTAACATTTTCATGTTCACGTAACACCACTTTTGCTCTTCGAATGGTCAACTGAAGTATAATATTTGCATAACCAAGAGTGAGTTACTGACTGGGTAATTGTGAATACAATGTCTTCGTTGGTTCACTTTCCTTGCATGTTAGAATTGAATGTGGTAAAAATCCGTTTGATATGGAAGAAGCGAGAGGTTTTCCTGCAAAATACTTCAGATGTTTGCATTGTACATGAGTTTAATCTTCCCCATTATTTTGGACTTGCATCTTCTGCGAAAAATTTAGCTTTGTTCATGGAAAAATTAATATAATCAACCCAGATACTGTCAGCACAATTATATGTCGGGGAGAGGCATGGTATGTCCAGAAAGCCCACCGTGATATATCTGAATGGAAACGAATGCAAGATGGTTTAGGAACAAGTTAATGCAATGGTATGTGATTAAGAAGGGTGAAGCGGACAGTTGTGGAGAACTATTGAAATGTGTTGACAGAAGTAAAATGTGTACCAGATAGCTGAGACAGCTAGGTAACTCCCATTCTCAAGTTTAATCACAATGATACTGTGGAGTAACACAAATGTTTACTAATGCCATGGATCATCTACTCAACCGCCTGATACAGAGGATATATATATATATATATATATATATATATATATATATATATATATATATATATATATATATATATATATATATATATATATATATCATAAAACATTCATTAACCAGGAAGATTCTAAGCGTAACACTGAAGTTGTTAAGTAAAAGGACACAAATGCAATTAATGTGACATTTTATATATATATTTTATATAAAATATCACATTAGTTGACCGATGGTATCATAATAGTCATCAAGTCAGTTGACCGCTGGTATCAACAAAGTCATCAAGTCACGCTCACTCGCACAAATTCTTCCTTTTTTTGTGAATAAATTGAAGTGTACCCTGATCATCAGTATGTTTTTTCTTTATTATTATTTTTGTTATAGTATATTTTTATTTTTATTATTTTATATCTAATTATTAATGCACTGCTTTCATTTAATTTTATAATTGTTTTATTTTTCTTACGCATTCTTGATGCCAGAATGCGTAATTCTTGGTACGCATTTTCTACAGTAGTTCACATCATGTTTTAACTTCAGGATAAATTTCTGCTTTCACCTGTATTTCACCTTCTTCCTTCACTTATTCGTTATCTTCCAACTTTATCTGTTATTCACCTTACTCTTTCACCTGTTGTTCTCAAGCTGATGCATTGTTCACGATGAACATTTCTCTCCGTACTGGATTTGTCCCAGGAAAATTAAATGTCAAGGGTGGAGCTAATATTAGAGCCTTTAATGTCCACCTTTTATAGTCATATCCGAAACCAAAGTTCACGCTGTTACTGGGTGGGTTGGATCCCCTTTTGTCAATTGTATTGAATCAATTATGATAATGATTCATATTCAATAACTAAAGAATGACTCTTGTGATAGGCTTCAGAATAGTAAGGAAGAAGGATGGTACCTCATTAATTTAGTCTGTGTAGATGTGAATTTGAAATTTTACTGAAATGCTTAAAAAATGAAATTGTTGGAATAAGATCAGCTATGGAAAATATCTTTTCTGATAGGCATCAGACTTTCAGCATTTGTGGGCTGTATTAAAATAAAGGAAAGGAAGCTTGGCATTCACTTTGAGCTGTGTAAATTTTAATTTGCCAGTTTTGCTAAACTGTTTTTTATATGTAATTACTAGAGAATGTATCTTTTGATCTTCAAACTCTGAATGCTGGTGTATATTAATTGGAAATATATTTGCACTTATTTTGGGAGTGCGAGAATTAATTTGCTATTTTTACACAATTTGGTGAAAATGGACTTTCTTAAAAAATAAAAAAAAAATCTTACAGGATTGTAGAAAAATTTACACAGAATGAGAAAATAAAATGAAAATAAAAAACGCATTTTATGCTGTTTTTATGTTTAAGGAGGATAACCCTCTCATGGAGGCCTAGACTTTACTATTTTTGGTACAATCTCAGTAAAGTTTTTCTTTTCTTTTCAACAAAATTATCGTTCAAAATGTTGTTGTTCTGTATAAAGGGCAATATTCGTGGGGCTATTTGCGTGTGTGGCTGCGTCAGGGACTATGTTACATAGCCCATTCCCACATTAAGTTTCCATGTGATAACTGCAGAAAACCTATTCGGATGAGCTTAAAACTTTCACCTTTAATGTTCCTTATTTTCACGGAGATACGTTATTTTAGTAAGGTAACCAAATAATGGGGATTTGGGACTTGATCTCTGAGCATTTTAAAAAAGTTATTACATTAGAATACAATGTCACCTGCTCTGTTCCCAGCTTTCCATATGTAAAGTAAAACCAAGCAATTGACATCTTTTGAAGTCATACTGGTACCTAGTAGAACTGGTAGTGTTGATTTCGACAGTCTAGTGAAAAGGGAATGGGGACATATTGGGCAATCCATTAGGGTATATAATAGTAAAAAGGTTAATAAAAACCACTGCTCTAGACCAGTAAGTATTGTACCAAACCGAAAAAAAACTGTACGGGCTATAAAAAGGTTAGAAACCTAAATTATATTAGTTTCTTGCAATTTTCAGGTAATATCACTTTTTTTTTAATCTAAAAACTGAAACAAATATTATTCTCCCTCATTGCTGGACATCCGGCTGTTGTGAGACTCCGCGTGATGATGTTATTAAACTCTTCATGCCTTGCAATATCACCCTCGGATCTACGGCAAACAAGCCCATGGTACCCGAATCGGTCTGTCGATTCACTGCCACAAATAATCCTGCGTTAGGCGAGAACAGCGGCGGCAAGGCGAAGGACAACACCAATGCAGATGGTCTGTGGGTCGAGACGTGTTCCAAAGGAGAAGTTGGGAGCAGCCAACAGGTAGTCCCCTTCACGAGGAGCTCTCACTGCTAGGAGGTGGGCTCAATCCCTTCCAGACACACTATGAATCATTGTTAAGGCTATATTTTTTATTATCGTACCATCCCATTGTGACTGTTTGTAGCTATTGGGGGGAGCAGGTCTGGTTTCAGAGCCCTTTAGATTATCCCAGATCATGGCTCCGTCAATGAACTTTTTGTTCAGGGAGAATCGCTTCTTAGAGTTCACTGGATGCAATAAATGAGGACAGGAAAGCAGGTAGAGTAATCTGTGATCCCTTGCGGACACCAATACCTCCTAGTCTGGCTGTAAGTGTAGGTTAATCCTACTGCCGGTCTTCTAGAGTAAGGCTGAGTACTTTCGTAAAAATATGCCTCAGTATACAGTCGTTTTTATGCAGTATATGGATATCATATGAGGGTACGCATCTTAGGAAATGTGTTAACCTGGACAAAATGAAGCAGTTTATAATGTTAGGATTGCTGGTGTCTTGCCTCTGTCTCATAAAACGGAAGGTAAGTATATCTTACTACTTCTACTAACACTTTGATAGCACTACTCATGCATGCATATATGTATATGTATACATATCCATCTGAATTTTCACATATTTTCTTAATTCTAGTTGTTATTTCTTTTCATGTCCACGGGAAAGCGGAAAATAATCCTTCCTCCGTAAGTCATATATGTCGTAAGAGGTGACTCTAGAGCTCATTGATTGACTTTCGCAGAAATATTGCACAACGTGTTAACACCGTTCCAGAAAATCGTTCTTTCATAATGCCTCAATGACCAAGTGTAAATCGAACCTATGTTTACCTAATATGGGATGGTACTATGTTTTGGTAATTCAAATTTAAACATGGCTCAGAGTATAAGATTAATTCGAATTCAAATAAAGTTTTAGAGCATTCGGGTTACATACGAAACGGCTCTGATCGAATTCTGGACGGTAAAATTATACTCCACTGACTAGTTTAATAATTCCTGTTGCCTTTGTCACCTAACAAGTATATTACCTTGACCATGAAATCTTAAGGGGTCTAAAACTTTTCCTTGTGAAACGCCAAGATTTTATCCAATTAATGCAAACTGTTCAACCTATGCCATATTCAGCCACAGCAGCACATACCACTGACCTAACTAAAGCTGTCTTTCCTGTCCGAGACAAGTGAACCCCATCCCTGGCATGCATGTCATTTCTGCCAAAGAAGCGATCCCAGTTGTTAATGAATGGTACTGCAATAAATATCTTTTCAATGCCTGTCCAGCTAGCAGTTAACACCATTTACTCTGGACAACCACTCATTTGCAACACCCCTTCTTGGCAAAATGCCATATATTACAGAGATCCCTACCTTCCTGATCATGCATATCGCTGTCCCATACTTGAGAATCAAATCCTCACGTCTATGATTGCTAGCATAATTGCCTCTAACACTGTGGCAGGTAATAGGGTTGCTCCCATAACCATTCATAATGTGCACGCAAGCGATATCTTCCATCCTGGTATCCTCTCCCTTAAACAATAAACCCTCTCCATAAACTTTGTCAACAACAAGAACAATGTTCATACCTTCACTGGTGTCGTTCTTGGGCATTAATCATCTTCGGCCATCATCGACGAGACAAATCTCTTTGAGCTGTTGAATCTTCTAGCCTCCTTTAGCTCCGCCTTAACATAAACTTACAGTTGATTTAACTTGAGAAAAGCAATCCTTCATATCTCATTTGGCCAAGAACAGAGAGCGCAGTGTACTGAAGGTGCGGACATGAACCAGTGTCTCTTCAGAACCTCTCCGTTTGCCATAGACCTGCAGAACAGAATCTTTATTACATCTCTTCACCAAATTGTCTTCATTACATTAAAATGTAATATCCATCAATATTCTAAGATGAGGGATATCAGCAAACAGTATCTGAAATTTGCAATGACGTCGCTCAAGAGCACAGGATTGCTCGCGGGAATACGCCTACAGGTTAAAATTGCACAGGATAAATGTGTTGAAGACAGTGATTATCGATCGCATCTGCTTCCAATGAAGCATTGGCGTTTTCTTCACTTAATGCACATTTTGAGCAAATATGATATAGCCTCGAGACCAACATTTCAGTAAGATTCCTTTATATTTTTATCCAACTAAATCATTATGGAAATTATTTTTTTTATCACTTTTCTTAGTTATCCCATCCTTGTTTACAACCTTGGGAAATTATTCATTAAACCCCTGCAGTGCTTCTCGTATTTTATCTTCTTCCTTTGTCATTAATTAGAAAAAAAAACTAATGAAAAAAACATAATCGCTTAAGACATTCCTCGGTAGTATAGTAATTAATATCCCCGCCTGTCACGCGGAAGACCGGGGTTCAGTTACCTGCAGGCGAGGCGAATATTTTGAACATCTTCGGCCTCAGTTTACTAATTCCTACCAGTTTCCAGTCATTGTTGCACATGCCATCATCTTTGAGCCGTTTAATCTTCTAGCCTCCTCAAACTCCACCTTAACATGAACGTACAGTTGATCTAACCTGAGAAAAGCAATCTTTCCGATCTCAGTTGACCAAGAACAGAGAGCGCACTGTGCACGTTCTCTCATGAGTTAGTCGACCGTTGTGGGTCGTATTCAGACATAAGAAAAAAATCCAATGGAAAAAAGTTACAGCAGTTATCTCTGTTGGGTTATTAACCCTCCGGGATTACTAAATCTTATAAGTTTTATCTGGTTCATTTACATTAGCAGAGTGTGTAGGAAATATTTTATTTCTTTTGTATTAAGGCGTTCTCCACCACGGGCTGGGCTAGCAAAGAAATACATTTATTTTGCCTATTTATAGGTAAAGTTTATTCACTGCTTCTTCACTGAGCATAGGACGCGAGTCTCATGAAAATAGGAAACGGTAGGAAAATATGAATTAACTGAATAAAAAGAATAAACATATAGTATAATAGGTAGTAGGTTGGTAGACAGCAACCACCCAGGGAGGTACTACCGTCCTGACAAGAGCGTGTGAAATGGAAACCTGTAATTGTTTAACAAAATGGTAGGATTGCTGGTTTTCTTTTCTTTCTATCCCGTAAACACGCAAGAAAATAGTTACGTCTGGCTACTTCTACTTACACTTAGGTCACACTACATATACATGTACACGTATATGTATACACACCCATCTGAATTTTCTCCTGTTATCTAATATTTCTTGTTCTTCTCTATTTCTTTTCATCCCCATGGGGAAGTGGAAAAGAATCTTTCCTCTACAAGCCATACGTGTCGTACAAGGCGGCTAAAAGGCAGGGAGCAATGGGCACGTAACCAAATATCCTGTATAAATTACTGAAAATAAAAATAATACAAATGTTATAAAGTTGGGAAGTTTGAATGTACATGGATGTAGTACAGATGATAAAAAAGAGATGATTGGCAATTACATGAATGAAAAGAAGTTGGATGTCGTAGCTGTAAGTGAAACGAAGCTGAAGGGGGTTGGGGGAGTTTCAGTGGGGAGAAGTAAATGGGATTAGGTCAGGAGTATCTGAGAGAGTTAGAGCTAAGGATGGGGTAGGAATAATGTTGAAGGATCAGTTGTGGAAGGAGAAGAGAGAATATAAATGCAAAAATTGAAGGATTGTGTGGATTAAAATAAGAGTCGGATGTGAAAAGAGAGTTATAATAAGTGTAGAGGAGAGAGATTTTGGGAGATGTTAAGCGAGTGTTTGGGAAGTTTAGAACTAAGTGAGAGAGTACTTGCGGTGGGGGTCATGAAGACTAAAGCGGGTGAAACTGTTAGAGAGTGTGATAGGTAAGTTTGGGGTGCCAGGTGTAAATGATAATGGGGCCTTTGATTGAACTTTGTATAAAAAGGGTTTTGGTAATAAGTACATATTATAAGCAAAAATAGGATAAATAAGTATAAAAAATATGACAGGGTGTAATGACAGTAGTTTGTTGGAATATGTATTTGTAGATAGAGGGGCCACAGATATATCAGATCATTCAATATATTTATAGATAGGGGTTGTAAGAGAAGTGAATGATCGGGTGTTGGCAAGAGGTGTGAGATTAAGAGATAAAGAAGTGGGAGTTGTCACAGTTGCTGTTTGCTGATGACACTCTGCTTTTGGGTGATTCTAAAGAGAAGTTGCAGAGGTTGGTGAACGAGCTGGAAGGGTATGTAAAAGAAGGAAATTAATAGTGAACGTAGGAAAGAGCATGGCGATGAGATTAGCAAAAGATTGGATATCAGATTGGAGGGAGGGAGCATGAGGGATGTGAATGTATTCAGATATTTGGGAGTGGACTTGTGAGCAGATGGGTCTATGAAAGACGAGGTGAATCATAGAATTGATGAGGGGAAAAAAAGGTGAGTGGAGTACTGAGGAGTCTGTTGAAATAAAGAGCGTTATCCATGGAAGAAAAGAAAGGAATGTATAAGAGAATTGTGGTGCCAACCCTCTTAAATGGGTGTGAAACCTATGTAGGTGGTGAATATTGCAACAAGGAGAAGGCTGGAGGCAATAAAGATGTCGTGTCTGAAGGCCATGTGCGTTGTGAATATAATGGAGAGAATCCGTAGCTTGGAGATTAGGACATGAGTGGTTTCTAAAAGTATTATCCAGAGGGCAGAGGAAGGGTTGTTGAGGTGGTTTGGACTTTTAGAGAGGATGGAACAAAATAGAATAACTTGAAGGGCATACAAATTTGTAGTGGAAGGAAGAAGGGGTAGGGGTCGTCCTAGGAAGGGCGAGAGGGAGGGGGTAAAGGAGGTTTTGTGTGCGAGAAGCATGAGCTTCCAGCAAGCGTGCATGAGCATGTTAGATAGGAGCGAGTGGAGACGAATGTTTTTTATGACTTGACGTGCTGTTGGAGTTTGAACAAAGTAACATCTATGAAGAGATTCAGGGAAACCAGTAAGCCAGACTTGAGTCCTAGAGATGGGAAGTAGTGTCTGCACTCTGAAAAAGGTGTGTTGATATGTTGCAGTTTTTTAACTGTAATAATAATAATAATAATAATAATAATAATAATAATAATAATAATAATATATCTTCATTTACTACAAGATCATGTACAAGGTATACAGGCCTAGCTGACATATATGACATGCTACTATATAGAAAGCCCCTTGTTATGCAGAGCATTTTGGGCAAATTAGCTCAGTTTCGTCCCAGGATGCTACCCACACTAGTCGACTAACACCCAGGTACCCATTTTACAGATGGGTGAACATAGACAACCGGTGCAAAGAAACACGTCCAATGTTTCCAACCCTTCGCCGGGAATCGAACCCGGAACCTCACCGTGTGAAGCGAGAGCGTAGGTCTTGACAGAGGCGTAGACACGCCTCTGGCAAGACAGTGATGGAGTGAATGATGATGATGAAAGTATTTCTTATTTTTCGGGTCACTTTGCCTTGGTGGGAAACGGCCGATCTGTTAATAAAAAAATTAGTTATAAAGCTATCTCTCTCTCTCTCTCGCTCTCTGTCTCTCTCATGCAGGCACTCCCGTTCACATGATGCGAGCAATTCCAGTGTAGAGTACATTAAATATTTTAGAGATTTCCTGTGATTATTCTCACATCATCATAAACGTAACAAAAATGAGTCGAGATGGTTCGTGTATAGGAGCAAGAAGCAATGATAGTGGCTGAGTCTTTCTAATCTCTCTAGTTTTTTTCAACTTTCAATACACATCTACTTTAATCGTGTCAGTAATATGGATGATTTTCTTTTGTACTAGAGCGGCTTATTAGCGAGCATAACATTAGCGTCGATAATGAAACTGGATTAAACATGCCACTAGTTGCATGCATGAGGTTTGTTATGTTTTGAATTTCGGCAGCAAACACACGCCACTTGCTCATGAGATTAAAAATTCCTGAAATTGTGAACTGTATTCTTCATGATAAAATTATTCAAATGGCATTTCTGCTGGGGCTTAACGAAATAGGATTCAGGAATGTCATGTGCACAAGAGAGTTGTTAGAATGACGACAGGTAAATGTAGCAAACAAAACGTGACTTAAAAAAAATCTCCTTAGAGGTAAACAGTTGTTTCTATAAAATTTCGTATTGCTTCATGTTGCCTTGCTTCCTGTAGACATTGAACCCCTCAACGTGAGATGTCAGAAAATTTACATTCCCAGTCTAATGAGGGATCTATGAATTTATTATAATGGAGTGTTTGACTCTTGCCTATATATCATTACAAACGTTTAGTTGCACATGGTCTTGGAATTAATATATATTCCTAGCAGAATAACCCGCTGCTCCCCTGGTATATTTCGTGTCTCGTAAGATAAGCTGTAACTTAAAAACATTTCTTACCCTAGTATTTCTTCCGATGTTTTTTTTGAAAGTCTTTTCCCCTCTCATATGCCTTGTCAGGAGGCGGACGCATTTCCCCTTTCCCACCCGCATTGTCAAGAGGGAGGTGAGGGGACTCGTGTCCCAACACTGCCTGACAGGAAGTGGGTGCGTGGGACTCCTGAAAAGATTAATGCCGCTGCACATATATTGTCAGGAGCCAGGTGTGGGCGACTCAGGCTCTACACCTGCCTTTCAGAAGGAAAGTATGGGGTACTCATGCGCCTGTACCTGCCTTATCACGAAGTGGAAGTGGGACACTTGCATACCCTAGAAACACGTTTGAACGAACACATCAATACACTCACAAGCGACAACTTAAGCATGTGTACAGCACCGGAACATCACCAACCGTTTGATGAGATTTAATGATGTCTTCTTAGTGATTAATTAAAGAACCAAATACTCGCAATCAAAAGTGCCTTGATCATAAATCTCCATGTTGAAAATTTTATAAAATTCCGACAAGTTGATAAGTAAGACACATGTGCAACAGTGTCTTTATTGTTAACATGATTAACGCGTCGGTCTGGAGTTTTGAGACTCTCTGATCGCGGGTTCTAACCCCACCCGTGGTAGGGTTTATCTTTATTGTTGAAACGTTTCGCCTACACAGTAGGCTTCTTCAGTCAAATACAGAGGCAGCAGGTGTAGTTGTGAAATGAAGATGATGTAATCAGTCCATCAACCTTGGTGAAATATTATTTTATGTGGTCAATCTCTCAGCCTGGAGAAGAGTTCAGTTCCATGGTCTGGAACGATCAATTTTCATTTTGCTTACACAGCCGCTCATCCTTCATGGGGAGGCAGATAGACAAATCCTTTGCCTTCATTCCACCCTAATCTTATCTAAACTGGACTATAGAGATGAATTCAGCCTTCCCGGCTTCTCTCTCTAAACTTCAGGTCATTTATCATAAAAGGGTTATATTTATGTTTCTGGCATTTTCGATCTCCCCTAGTCGAGGGCCTGTATACAGAAGCGGACGTCCCATCTTTGCAAGATCAAAGTCAAGCCCAATGTTTTCGTTATTTTGTCTGTTTCCATGACCTTCGTGATTCAGTTATGGAACAGGAATGGATATTAGTAAGACTATTTCATTTAATTATCGTTCCCATTTATTACGCTCTCCCCCCCTCCTCCCCACTTCTCCGTATTTACTCTGTATTGACTACCCTTAATTTGTCGTTTCTTCAGGTTCATCCTCCAACTTACTTTGCTACTTCTCACGCTTGCTCTTCCACACTTTCAGGTAAGAAGGCCCACTTGCCACCTACAATTTCATGCTCGCTCTTTACTCTACACTCTCATTCTCATTCCGATGCAGTGTACACTGATAGTTCTAAATTCTCAGATGGTATAGGGTATAAATCAGTTTTTACTGAAAGAATAATCCAATGTTATTCACTAGAATCAGCCAATGTTTTTACAGTAGAGTTATATGCAATTCTCGCGGCTCTCATACACACATCGATTTTCGCCTCGTCATTCTTAATTGTTTTGGATTCATAAAGTGCATTATAGGCTATCCAGAAATTCGATTACGATCATCATTCGTTGTTCGTATAAAAGTTTGGCTTTGTCACATTTCTGGTAAACATAAAAATGTCGTCATTTCCTAGGCCCCCTGGGCCCCTGCACTCGTTGATGTTCGGGCCAATGAACAAGCAGACTCAATCGCTCGGTCAGATATTCATGACCTCACAATTTCCTTTCGTGGTTTGTTTTTCATTGACCTGAGAACAACTCCACAATCATTGACAACTTTGATATATAAGACCTTGACCACAAATTGTTTTCCATCAAGCCACGTTTTGGTTTCTAACATCATCTTCCCATTGTTGTCAAGTTTGGGAGAATACACTTTCTCACCCGACTCAGATACCACATGGAGAAACGCCCTGCACTGGTATGTGTGGACATTCATGTTGCACTATCAGCCCATCATAGCTTATGAGATTGTCCTGTTTATCAGCTGGTTCGCAGGATTCATTTGCAACGTCTCTGCCGCCCCAACACACACTGACGTCCTTGATGAAAGTCCCATTTTCGAAGCTATCTCTCTTTGAGTTTTTAAAGGAAACTAACCTATTGCTCTAACCCCTATCCTCACACACCTCACACACACCTATTCTTTTCGCATTCGAACTTTTGCACATCCTTCCCTGCAGCGTTGAACGACCCTTCCCTGCAGCGTTAAACGACCCTTCCCTGCAGCGTTGAATGACCCTCCCGATTTTAGTGCATACCCTAATAATAATAATAATAGCAATGAATGATCGAATTGCTACTTTGTGAATGATAGGTGTATCAACCCATGGTCTATGGTCAGGAGCATACAAGTCCTCAAAAATATCGGCAAAGTAAGCCGAAGAAGGGGCGAAGAAGATATAAGAACACAAGAACATAAGAAAGAAGGAACACTGCAGCAGTGACCCACCTAATCAGGTCACTTCCACTTTAGGAAGGAGCACGGCATAAAACCTAGTAGCACAAGCTAATCAGGTCCAACTCACACTCACCCACACCCACTCATGTATTTATCTAACCTATTTTTAAAACTACACAACGTTCTATGACGGTACTCGGGAGTTTGTTCCACTCATCCACAACTCTATTACCAAACCAGTGCTTTCCTATATCCTTCCTGAATCTGAACTTTTCCAACTTGAAACCATTGCTGCGAGTTCTGTCTTGGCTGGATATTTTCAGCACGCTATTTACATTCCCTTTATTTATTCCTGTTTTCCATTTATACACCTCAATCATAAACCCCCCTAATTCTACGCCTTTCTAGAGAGTGCAGATTCAGGGCCCTCAGTCTATCCTCATAAGAAAGATTTCTGATACATGGGATCAACTTTGTCATCCTCCTCTTTACGTTTTCCATGCTTTTATATCCATTCTGTATTATGGTGACCAGAACTGTGCAGCATAATCTAAATGAGGCCTAACCAAGGATATATAGAGTTGAAGAACAACCTGAGGACTTCTATTATTTATACTTCTTGATATGAAGCCAAGGATTCTGTTAGCTTTGTTGCGAACACTTATGCACTGTTGTCTTGGTTTCAGATTACTGCTAACCAGAACTCCTAAATCCTTTTCGCAATCAGTAGTATTAAGATCTACATTATTTAATTTATATGTGGCATGGTTATTTTCCTGTCCAACATTAGAACTTTGCATTTGTCTATTTTAAACTGCATCTGCCACTTCTCCGACCACTGCATCAGTCTATTCAAATCATCCTGGAGTGCTCTAATGTCCTCATTAGAATGAATTGGACGGCCTATTTTGGTATCATCAGCAAATCTGCTTACGTCGCTATTTATTCCCTCATCTATGTCGTTTATGTAAATTGTGAACAACAAGGGGCCCAAAACTGACCCCTGTTGAACACCGCTTGAGACGTGCCCCCATTTTGATTTCTTCCCATTTATGCAAACTCTCTGCTGCCTATTTGTCAACCATGCCAGACCTTAGCTTACACAAGCGATCCAGTATGTTGCCTTCTGTAAGCCAGCACATGTTAGCGTGAAACAACAGTGGTTTGTCTTCCGCTGATGATGCCTGTTTTCACATCACGCCTCTCTTGAGAGCATTTTCCACATCATCCGTCCCACCCCTCTTCCCATTCCTTCCATTGAAATTTTTTCTTCCTTCCTTATTAAGAACGCCCACCTTCATCCCCCTCCAAAGAAATATTTTCGTGATGATATTATCAAAAGATTTTTTCTAGACATACGTTTTTAGTAAAATTCTGATGTATCGTTTTACAAAAAAAAATCGAACCCCCAATTTTCTCTCGACTCAGATGCCATATTTCACATTATGCGGACGTTGTGTCGCACATTATCCAGACAACATCACGCATGTTATCCAAACGGCATAATGTACGTTATCCACACGCCATATTGCACATAATCTTTAAATAATACTCCCCACCATCCGGACGCTATGTTGCATATTATCCTGACACAGTATTTCTCATGATCCAGACTCACTTTGCGCATTATTGAGCTTACAAAGGTGATCTCTGCCGTCACCTTACAACTCTTTACTCTCCAGTTATTCTTGTCTTGACAACTGCCATGAAAATCAACGTAAAGTTCATTTTTCCTGGGTTTTTTTTTATGGAGCAAAAATACAGATTGACGGGATATATAGCAGAAAACAAAGCATTAATCAAGATTTTTTTAGGATGCTTCGCATTTGCTATGAAGTCGGATCAACGTAATGGGCTGACTGTGTTGGACTTACTGTCTCCCTCAGGTATTATGTGGGGCAATTGATGAACTCTCTTACATCTTTGGTTTAGCGTAATAATGTTGGTAAAAACTGCCTTGGCATTTTCATCTGTATGTTTTTGTTATTAGTGGGATGAAACTTCATATATTTTCTCTCGCTGTAAGTGTTGGTTGTTCTTGATAAATAGACAGTTATTCATTTACGAAACAGAGACGGTGAAAGGAAGAGTATAGGCAAAAAAGATGGAAAAAAAGAGGAAATTAATAAGACAGAAAAAGAAGGGCAAAGGAATAAATATAAAGGAAATTTGTTTAAGATGAATGATGGCTTGCAAACTGTTTGTAAATTTAAACTTTATCTAGGTGTTCTTATGTAACATGGATATGCTGATTCCAAATACGAAGCCAAAAATAAGGTAGCACGTCAGGACTCTCAGTTATTGGAAATATATAATTTCAAGATATATTTATAAATCATGTTCCATCAAAATTAACAGCACAGGTAATATAATAAGTCATTAAAATCTTATTCCCTATTATAAAGTACTAAAAAATGCTTCAAGGACATTAAGCAACATATTCTTCCTGGCAGTAGAAAATATTTAAAAATGTTATAAGCATTTTATTTCACGCTTACGACTAACAGTGGTGTCATTTGATAATTATTTTAATATGCGATTTCAAAAGCTTTCCTCGTTAAAAAATTAATAGTGTATTCATTCATATCAAATGAAGTGTTAAATATTAAGGCCATTGAAAAAGATGCCTTCACTTGTTATCTTGGGTCTATCCCTGAATTTGCTGAGGTTTAAAATACTTTATAAAATATTGTTATATTATTGGTTTTAAATAGCTTCGTAAACAGTGAGAGCAGCTTTGGCATTGGTCTGTCGTTAATATCATTCTTTATTAACCAAATACCCAAAAAACCCAGAGTGTTCGTGGTAATATCTTTGTTGTAAGGGATGGTATAGCAAAAGCAATTATTCCTTTTGATTTTTCTGCAAGAACACGTCCCTCGCTGTCACTAAATATATAGACGTAGCCTAGGTAAAACAAATAACAAATATTTATCAAAATAATAATTCCTGGTGACTCCTGGAGCTAATGGTGTTTCAGTGTTGACGCTTGACTCCCCCGAGTGTGTGTTGCTCTGGGACACAACACCCGACGTTAAGATTTTTCTCACTGACAGAGAGAGTGCTTTTCTTTTTTTCACAGTACACTTAACAGCAGTGTGTGTGTGTGTACTCACCTAGTTGTGGTTGCAGAGGTCGAGACTCAGCTCCTGGCCCCGCCTCTTCACTGTCATATCTTATCTTAAAGCTATGTATGGTTTCTGCCTCCACTACATCATTCGCTAGACTGTTCCATTTCCTGACTACTCAATGGCTGAAGAAATGCTTCCTAACATCTCTTTGACTCATCTGAGTCTTCAACTTCCAATTGTGCCCCCTTGTTTCTGTGTTCCCTCTCTGGACCATCCTGTCGCTATCTACCTTGTCGATTCCCCGCAGTATTTTGAATGTCGTTATCATGTCTCCTCTAACCCTCCTGTCCTCCAGTGCTGTCAGACCGATTTCCCTTAACCTTTCTTCGTAGGACATTCCCCTGAGCTCTGGAACTAACCTTGTCGCAAACCGTTGCACTTTCTCTAATTTCTTGACGTGCTTGACCAGGTGTGGGTTCCAGACTGGTGCTGCATACTCTAGTATGGGCCTGACGTACACGGTGTACAGTGTCTTGAACGATTCCTTATTAAGGTATCGGAACGCTGTGTGTGTGTGTGTGTGTGTGTGTGTATGTATGTGTGTGTGTGTATGTGTGTATACACACACACACATACACGGATTGCACGAATTCCAAAGATTCCATTTCTTTTAATTATTGCAATGACAAATTTTCCCGCACACATCTAAACTTAATCGGTACTGTCCTGATGCAAGACGGATCAGCTGTTACACATACTAGAACCATTTAGAGGATTTAAATATATTTAACATGACTAGGTGAGAATCAAAATTTCACTCTATTTTACACATTATTACACTCATACAAGTAGTGCTAAACCCGTAGTAGTCATACAGCGCTGCGCTTTTTGTAATGGAAGGAATTCAGAATTGATTGACAGAACTGGAGCATTTGTCCAATTCTTTATATCAAGAATCCCTCAGCAGCAAAAAGGAACTTCCGTTGAGAAGTATTTGTAGCCACCTTATATTTTTTTTTAATGTTTAAAGCAATGCCGCAGTGGGTTTTGGAAGTTATTGGAACCATTCCATTTTGCTAGGAGAAGCTCAACAACTTTAGTCATAGGGAACCAATGTATAGCGATTGTTCATAGAATCCTAGTCTAGACATTGGTATTTAAAATTTGAAGCCTATAAAATGAGACCTTCTCTTGTTATGAGCGAAAGGAAAACGAAAAATTGGAGGGAAAACAATTGGGTATCCTTGAAAGGTTCTCTTTCAAGGATACCTAATTAGATGACAGGTAGATGAAACTAGGAGAACACGTTTCACACTGTTTCTTATGTAAAGTTGTCCCAAGTCAGCATTAATATTTAATTAGTCTACAGTTTCGTAGATGGTGGGATTTGTTCGTGCATACTATTTTTTTTTTTTTTTGGGCGACTATGTGTGTTTGGGGTGTGTGTGGGGGGGGGGTGTTTTTGTAAATGTGTATTGTGTGCGTGTTTATGTTCGTTTGTTTGTGTGTGAGTGTGTTTATGTACGCGCGCGTGTGCTTGTGTGGGTGTGTGAGAGAGTGTGTGTACTCCTATGTAGTTGCGGGAGTCGAGTCTCAACGCCTGGCCACGCGTCTCCGTTGGTTGCTATTGGGTTTCCTTACTCTTGGCTGCATGAGCTCTATCATATGTTTTAAAACTATGCTAGGATTCTTTCTGTACCACTTCCCTAAGTCATTCCTCTTGTTAACCACTCTAGGGATAAAGAAATATTTCCTAACATCCCCGTGACTCAGCTGTGCCGACGTGCTTCTCATTCCCTCCTTTTGAGCAATCTCTCCCTATTCACCTTATAACTTATCAGTATTTTGTACGTCGTTTTCATGTCATCCCCGGTTCTTCTGTCCACCAATATCTCTTCATAATTCACAACTTTTAGCTCCGGGATTAGTCTCGTTGCATTCCTCATTTGTACAACATAGTCCAAAACGTGTGTGTGTATGTGTGGGGGGGGGGGGTTGTGGGTGGAGAGTATGCACTCGCTCGCACACGCCTGTTTGCGTGCGCTGGACTACTTGTGCTTGCAGGGGTCGTGTCTCAGGTCCGGCACTGCTTCTTCATTTGCCGTTTGCCGGCTTTACTTCCTGTTATTCTTCCGAGCAGTATCATACATGTTCTTAAAACAATATGTGATGGCTGCTTCCACCACTTGGTGGAGATCACGCTACTTCCTCATCACCTTCACGCTAAAAAAAAACAGACTAGCCTTTTTCCTTAACCTCTCTTTATGACCTCGGAGTCAGAAAGGGGTCGAGTCTCAGCCACTGTGTGTGTGTACTCTCCTATTTGGAATTGCAGGAGTCAAGTCACAGCTCCTGGCCCCGCCTCTTCGCTGGTCGCTACTAGGTCCTCTCTCCCTACACCATGAGCTTTATCGTATCTCTTCTTAAAGCTATGTATGGATCCTGCCTCCACTACAGCACTCTCCAGATTATTCCATTTCCTGACAACTCTGTGGGTGAAGAAATACTTCCTAACATCCCTGTGATTCATCTGAACCTTCAATTTCCAACTGTGACCCCTTGTTGGTGTGTCCCATCTTTGGAACAAGCTGTCCCTGTCCACCATGTCGATTCCTCTCAGTATTTTATATGTCGTTATCATATCCCCCCTATCTCTCCTATCCTCCAGTGTCGTCAATTCGATTTCCCCCAATCTCTCCTCGTAGGACATACCCCTTAGCTCCGGGACTAGTCTTGTTGCAAACGTTTGCACTTTCTCTAGTTTCTTTACGTGCTTGGCTAGGTGTGGATTCCAAACTGGTGCTGCATACTCAAATATAGGCCTAACGTACACGGTATACAGGGTCCTGAACGATTCGTTATTGAGATGTCTGAATGCTGTTCTTAAGTGTGCAAGTCGCTCGTATGCTGCAGCAGTTATTTGGTTGATGTGCGCCTCAGGAGATGTGTCCGGTGTTATACTCACTCCGAGATCATTTTCCTTGAGTGAGGTTTGTAGTCTCTGGCCCCCTAGACTGTACCCTGTCCGCGGTCTTCTTTGCCCTTCCCCAATCTTCATGACTTTGCATTTGGTGGGGTTGAACTCCAGGAGCCAGTTGCTGGACCAGGCCTGCAGCCTGTCCAGATCTCATTGTAGTTCTGCCTGGTCCTCGTCCGATTGAATTCTTCTCATCAACTTCACATCATCTGCAAACAGGGACACTTCTGAATCTATTCCTTCCGTCATGTCGTTCACAAATACCAGAAACAACACCGGTCCTAGGACTGACCCCTGTGGAACCCCGCAACTCATCATTTCGCTTGTCTAAACATTAAATTATAGAGATATCATACTGATACTATGTCTGTGTGTTACGGAAGACCTGATGCTAAGTTGGCTGAAAATTGCAATGATAGCAGTGTATTAATACTGGTGTTATCAACAATTTGTTAAAAGTACTGAATAACGCTATTCTAGTGCAACAAATTATACACTTGAACTTTTTCATACAAAATATTTCATTGAAATATTTGTTAGTTTTATTTATTTTCACATATCCTAGACTCGGATACCAGTGGGCGAGATGTCTTCTTGTACCTCTGCAATCTCGAAAATTTACAGAAATATTAATACTGTTATTCTCTCTTGGGTTTGACTTGTTTAGGTTGCATATAACAAAATGTATCAACGTAAAATATTTACCCAACAAACAGGATAAGAGGAAAATTAACTATAACAACGTAATATAAGAAAATGTAAAATTAAATTAGACATTTTTTAAGTATGCACAAGCATAAGCCACAAACATGAAGTGTTAACTAACCGGACCAATCACTGAAAAGGTAAAATAAAATGAAAATATGAATCAAAGGTAAGGCATGAACATCAATACATTCGTTCCTCCAGCAAGAGGTAAGGCGCATCCTGTGCTGCTGAAGATCCAAGAGTATGAGAAATGGCTGGCAAACAACGCTGGAGTCTGCATACTTCTAAAACAAACACTTTAATAATAAATAGATTTACACAAACATGCACTGAAAATTATGTAAATTCAAGTAAACTTTCACCCCCTCCCCTCTTCACCAGTAAACTTTAAATTTTAAAAGAGAATTCTAAAGAATCCCTATTCTTACAAAACACGGTTAGTATGACCTACAGACATATACTTCTATTGTGTATTTTAGGGTGTGCGTTAGTGTTTATTTCTTAATGCAAGTGGAAGTCACATAATATTACATGCAAATGATTCCTAATGATACTATATTGTTTAACAATAACTATTCACTTTAACTATCCCTTTGAAAAAAGTTCTGTTATGACTTCGATTCTGGTCGATGCACTTCGCTTCCAGGTAATAGTATTCCTAGTTAGGCAAATGTAAATCCCTGCTAGAAACACGAGAATGTAAAAGTAAGAGCACTTATTTTCAGAAAGATAATAATATAATTTACTATCTACCTCAGTCTTCATTATTTAGTAATTTTTTTTTATATTTTATTTAAAAACATATTATACAATTTTACAAAAACATCTGGAAATATACTCTCATAAAGGACTCTCCTATTAGTATCTAAAAACCGATACCTTTAACAGGATAAAGAAAAACATTCACCAGCCACCATAAGCAAGGATATAAGGTGCTGTCCTAGAACAAAATGATACTTAAACAGCACTTAAATAATACACACTAAAGAAAAACCCTATTGCATAAGTAAATCCTTCAAACCAAGGAACAAAAATAACTTTATGCTTACTTATACGTAAGATAAACTGAAACAGGGTTTAATGACCCCCAAGGAACCAAGACTTTCGGCATGATATAAATTCATAACCCCCCCCAACCTGCTACTACCACGCCCGTGCACATCTATGATAAACTGGTACAAAATTTTTGCTTACATCTCCACGTACAAGTGCACATTCCATATCAGTACATTGAACACAATTCAAAAAAACTAACCCAGTAATATACATAGCCACTAAACTTCAACTCCGTACCTATACACTACCTATGACTTACATACATGACTAGAAAATCACTTAAACCATGAAAATCCTTTATATACATTAAGCCAATAAATATCAGTTATCTCCAAAATATCGTGAGGACACATAACCAAAATCCTTTAAATCTAACCCTGAACATACATATACAGTCCTGCACAAGAAAAATATACCAAAACATTATAACTAATAGAAACTCGTATAACAATCCTGATACATTACAATGCACGTTCATCTTAGTCAAAATTTCATATAAAAAAAAATACAATGTGAGAACATAGAAAACTGGGTACACTTATAATGGATTTATCCTTTTAATTAAAAAGGACACGACTTACAGGATGCGGAAATCAATACACCAGAAACAAAAATACATCTGCAGATACATCAGTAGCCACACCACAAGGCAGGCGCACAAAAACATTAATATAGGTAAAACACAGGGAAAACACAGGACCTAACATTGCCGTAATACGACACATTAAAGAATATTAATGAATTATGATGCAAATCGTAACCCTACTTCAAATCAAAACATGAGAATATGATCACAATTTTCCCAGGTAACTCACTGGACAAACAATTTATCTGTAAAGTGTGGAACGTCAAAAAAAAAAAAAAAACTACCTAAACAAAACCCCAGGAACTTGAGGTAGGGCAAACCCCCATCGGAAAACCCCTGACACCCAGGATGAAGACCCCCCTCGTCTGAGTCATCAGCCATACCTTTCACCCATACCCTGACAAAACAGCGCAGGGACCCCGGGGCAGCATGACCTCCACACACGACTCCACCATGGTCATAATGCCAACAGTCCTCCAACTCTGATTCCCAAATACTCCGTCGAGAAACTCTGCCCAAATACAACTTTTTCGCTTGGACTGGACACCTGATACACAAACCAGACCAATCTCTCGAAACACTCAGTGTGTGAATATAGTCAACTGCTATATACCTCCGACAACCCTCCTATGCTCATGCTCAAAACCCTTAACACTGACACCCTCCTACTTCTAGGCACTAAAATTAATACATGAGCCAGTCATGTTCGCAACCTTTCATATTGTCCATAGAAATATACTCCATGAAATTCATTGTCAGCCTTCCCACAAGCCTACACGAACCATTAACATCAACCTTCCGATACAAGACCAATGCCCTACTACTTATATCCTCTGACAAAACATCATACAAAACGCTGATGTGTATGTCGTCCGGTTCTGCCATCATCATCACCTTCAACAACTGCAAACTGTCTCTCAGATCCATTTTCCAGAAAGAATTATATAACACATCATTCACTCGATCCAGACAAATAAGCCTAAACCGCCCCTTCTCACCTGCAATGTCATCGCTTCCCTTCTCAGCCAATCACACTTAGAAGACCACAAAAACATAAAGATGATATCTTGGATCCTACACTTCACTACACTACACTTCACTATATCAGTGATATAGTGCTCTTCTATTTAGTAGTGATTTTTAACAGTATTGGCTCTTCGTAAGGACTCCTTGTAAGAAGTTATATACGCTACACAGCACCCTCTCAGAATTTACTACTCTCTGCACCTCCCTGTCACTTTTGTACATAACTCCAACAGGGTGATGATACTGATACCCCAGGGTGATGATACTGCTACCCCAGGGTGATGATACTGCTACCCCAGGGTGATGATACTGCTACCTCAGGCCTTACCACTAACCCATTACCCATTCATGATCATGCCTGATGACTTACCAAACATCCCTACCACCATTTCCAGGGTTCTAGTATGTTCATTTACTAATTACATAGTATCGTCTACAAACCGCAAAACCGCTGGAAATCCTCCTCCTCCTACTCTCTTCACTCCACCAGAAAACTTATCCTTTACCAGTGTTAATAAACGGGTCTTGCCAATAGGCGATGAACATCTGAGATAAGCAACCTGCTTTAGATCTCTGCACATTAACTTGGACTTTAGCCCCGCTCCACAGTACAATGTATCCACCCACCTCGCAATTTCCTCCCCAAACCCCTGCCGAAGGTAAATATAAAATCATACGCACCTTTCTAATCAAGGGTGAATAAAGTGCCCTTCTCCCCTTTCTCATGTATTACACGCACAAAGTTATCAACAATGGAATGACCAGCTAACTCGGATCTTCTCGGAATTCCATACTGGCCGGGTGCGAAACCACGTCCCACGACACACTGTAATCGATTCCCAAACAATTTAGCAAAAACGACATCATGACTCACAAAATCGTAATGACACGATTGCAAACAAATCATACCACGGGCGGGGTTAGAACCCGCGATCAGAGAGTCCTAAAACTCCAGACCGACGCGCTAGCCGGTGTATAAATATACCTAGTTGGACGAATCTTGTAGCTAGCTGGCCCAGTGGCTAGTGCGTCGGTCTGGAGTTTTATGAATTTAGCGAAAAGTTTATAATCAGCACAAAAAAGTGAAATAGACCGATAATTACGAATCCCTACCTGCAACTTACCCTCTTGGACGAGGACAACGACTGCCGTGGACTGAACTTTGAGAAAGAGGGAGGTAGGTTGGGGCTACTTCCCTCTTTCACGACCTTCATGATGCGTACCAAAAAAGAGCTTTAAGTAACTCCCAAGGATTGACATAAAACTCATCGTTTATCCATCAGTCTCACTAAAACCCCACCTCTAAAGCTCCCCCAATCGCCACCCTACCCCCTCTCCTTGAGATTACAACGAATCCCTTTTGCAATCCTCAGACACAGCATCCGCCTCTACCACCCTCTTCGCCCAATACATCTCACGCCAAATCTCCACGAACACCCCACTGCATCAATTGTTTTCATTACCTGACCTTTCCTAAGTACCCCAAATTACAATGCACCTCGTGACACGGAATAGTAGTCGCCCTCTTCCGTTGCTCCTATAAACGTAAAATACACGCAGATGGCACCTCCTCCACTGCTGTTTATACACACATCTCTTCATAAGCTCATTATGAAAATCCCTGATCAAAAGCTTCAAATTCTCTGTATCATCCATACGGCATACCCCCTGAGAAATTCCCTCTCTGTAACGCTGATTCAACCTATCTTTATAATAATTTAACCCGTATCTCATGGTTAAGTCTCCTACATTCCCTTACATAAAACTTTAGTATCGCAGGTTTCGCTGCCTCCTCCCACCAACACTAACCCTTCATCATTCCCCGATATATGGTTACCTCATATCAACCTGAAAACCCCACTACCGCTTCCTTGGCTCTCATGACCCTCATATTTAACATCCACTAATCTCTGTGAAGCACTGCCAATGAATCCCACAGCACCTCCATGATAACAGAAAGATGATCAGAAAATGCACGTGTCACGGTGTCCTGAGCCATAATTCCTTATTACATATGGGCTGGAATCACCACGTATACAGTACATCCTTCAATTGCACATCACTTAACAACTCATACGATACGAGTAATAATACACCTTCTTTCTCGGTGCATTTCATTTGCAACACCATAGAGATCGTCGTTGTAGGCAGCAGCACATTAGACACTCCTGGCATGACAGCTCAATTCAGTAACTCAAACACATGGGCTCGTGAACACGAAAAGTGTGGCCATGACTCCAAGCATATTTCGCTGTCTGAGCGGCGAATACCGTCATTATTGAGAACTACCATGATTTTCACGTCTACATTATCAACTTGACCTCAAGTTCATAACTGTTTACCCTCAAATGAATTGCCCTCTCACACAGTGCCAAAGTCCTCCCTCTCCACATGTCCCCGCTCGATCATAGTTCCTTCCCTTTCCCTTACCTAAATTTCCTAGGGAAAGGGAAGTGGGTGATTTTTTTTTTTTTTTAAGGGGGGGGGGGGGAATGATATCTAACTAGAGAGCAGTAGGCACGCAAAAGCAAGATCCTGTATTCGATTACCAGGCAACTTTTAATGTATGGAAAGTTTCCTAACACTCCAGCCGCCCCTGCTTACATAGTAGTAAAAATAGGGGACTTACCATACCACGGGTGGGGTTCGAACCCGCGGTCAGAGAGTCTCGGAACTCCAGACCGTCGCGTAAGCCACTGGGCCAGCTAGCTTCAATAAGATTCATCCAAACTTGCATTTGTGGACACAGTGGTGCCTATGCTAACCTTCCTATGGTGTAGAAATATACCTAGTTGGATGAATCTATTTTAAGCTAGCTGACCCAGTGGCTTAGGCGACGGTCTGGAGTTCTGAGACTCTCTGGCCGCGGGTTCGAACCCCACCCGTGGTATGGTTTGTTTGCAATCGTGTCATTACGATTTCGTGAGTCATAGGTGACTTAGCCAACTATTTTGTCTTATCATGGCAAAAACATATGCTTAAACTCTCCAGTTCTGCTGTAAGCCATACTCTGTGCACAAATATGAATAAGAATACGCTAGATCCTCTGAAAATCATACTATGTGTGAGAAAACTTAATTTCGTTTGGGAGTTAAACCATGTTTAAGAAAGCTCCACTTCTTCTGGAAGTCACATCATTTGTAGGAAAACTGCAGTTCTGTGGACGGTGTCAAGGTGTTAGCCAAAAGTATCAGCACAATGAGGTGCATCTAGAGACGATACTGCAATAAAATATACGCTCAGGATTATTGTTCAAAGCATGTAGTCATCCATTACCACATGAATGTTACCATTTATTTGCTCATGATGGGAATACTAACCACAAGAAACACGCTTCGTCTTTACGTTATCCCAGATCTCTCATTAACAGCACACAGCTCAAGAAGCACACACAGGTATTATCAGCAGCACCATTCAATTTGAATTAATATATCTTAAAAAAAAAACACAAGTTAAGCCCTGCATAAAACTTGAGTTCCTGAGCTATAACTTCCTTGTGATGTAATGAAAGGTGTATTTACCTTCACACGCTGCGTGGGGCTCCTGATGTTAACAACTTACCCGTGACTTGATCGCCTAATTGTACTCCCTAAGTTGTGGTTGTTAAGTTAGGTCTGAGCACCTATCCTTTGTTTCAGTTCATCCTTACCGAGCCCCTGTTGTATCCTTTCTTATATTTTTTTGTATAATTTATGCTTTCAGCACTTCATTTAAGTCAATCCTCTTCCTGACTACTCTGAAGCTTAAGAAGTATTTCCTAACACTACTGTAATTTACGTCTTTAACTTCATTTAATACCCACTTTGTCCCCTTTCCCCGCCTTTCAAATTTTCAACTCTCGGTATAATTACGTAGCATTGTCTGTGGCTGGGACATGTCGGGGTTCCGGGTAATGAACAGGCAAGTAAGTAAGTAAGTTTATTCAGGTATACACAAATACATTTACATAGATTATCATACATAGCAGCATATGTGTAGAGAACCTAGGATAACCCAAAAAGTCAGACAGAGTGACTTATTTCCATTTGTACTATGTACTCACAGAGATCTTGCGACAAAAATAGTGTCATTCGGATCAACATGAAAGTTACTCAGTTTATACTGGTACAAAAAAAAAGTAATACGTTTAATTTTCCATAAGTGTTTGTGTATAGGAAAACGGGAAACTGAAAACCTTAGTGTTTATATCGCAGTTATGTGTTGAGGACTTGAGCACTTCTGTCTAGAACCCGAGATAGATGAGGTCAGGATAACATCGCAAGCACTCGCCCTGCTGCCTCCCCATGACTTTGGCCTCGCACGTGACTTGAAATAGTGAGCGAAGAAAATTTTATATCGTTCTGAAAATTCTGCAAAAACATTTAATATTTTTGGAAGTGGAGTTTCGACCGCTGTTGATAATACTACTGCTACGAAAACTGCTTCTATTAATACTACTACTGTAATGCAGCTGATACTAATGTTGCTGGCCAAGCTTAGGCTTGGTTACAAGTACTTCTGGCAGTTTGGGAGACACACGGATGATGATCAAACAAAATGCTATGTGGCCAGCTCTATGGTCACTATTTTGAACACTATGTACTTTATTGTCCACTTTTTGAGGAATATAGAGATATACAGTATAATAACTTATGTGACATGTCAAGATATCTTTTTAATGAAAATAAGATACCAGATATATTTAACAAATTTCCTAAATTTGCTTGTAACAAATAAGCGAACTCCAGATGTACTCCTGTTAACCCTCTGGGGCCTAGTTCTTAGGCCTTTTGTGTATTCATATGCTCTTGTGCTACCGTCCACAGGATGGATGTGGGGTACACAATAAACTAGCCAATTCGGTGGCAAAATCTAAATATGCAAATACTGTTGCTAGTAATACTTTTGCTACTACTTTTATTAATGCAGCACTGTTTTTAATTATATGCCCCAAGCAGTTCATGGTTTAACCTCAGAACCTCAGCGAACACTCACCTCTGCACCTAACCTATGCCTCACCTAGAGTGCACAGGGGCCTCGCTGAAGCAGACACTCCCTAATACACCCACTACTATTTTCTGTTAATCGGCTGCGTTGGCCAGTACAAGAACTAACATTCAGGTTCAATGGCCTCTCTTCATAGATAGGTCATTGCTTTTTTGTTTATTCGACGATTATTTATAAAAAAAAATCCCACTCTTCTTTAGTATGTATTCTGTTACCACTTCACCATTAGAGAGAAATAAAGTCTAGTGCTACGTAACTTACGATTATATTGTATCTCCTACCTTGGAGTATCACACCATTGTTTAGTGTCATCGACTTACCTTGCACTTCAAAATGCTCTTGTGATTTGTGGAAAATTTGTGTCTTAAGGATTTCAATCATTTATCATTTTCTGATTATCCATAGCGAGACCATATTATTTTTTTTTTTATTTTCCTTCGTTGGGTTTATTTCATACTAAATATTCAAGCAGTTTTGCTCTTCTCTATACCCTCTTACAATTATCTTTTTAATTTATGAATATTGTGAGTAACACAGATCATTACACTAAAGGTAATGTCTAACTAATGTGTTATAATATCAATATTTTTGGTTTAATTTTTGAACTATGAAAGAATGTTAAAAAAAAAGTTCATTACCTTACATTCACCAATAATGATGATTATTTTTTACCTGTACGTCCACTGTGTAAAATATTCCAACTCAATATATATACTTTTACAATTTATTCTGGAAAACAATCTTGCAATAAACTGAATAACAGAGGAAAAGAGTTGAATTTTTACGAAGATCTTGGCTTTAGTGAATCGTGCTCGCAAACAGAGTATGTCTTCCATTAAGTGGATTAAAACCAAAAAATATTTTTTCCACCCAAATGTAGAGGTGTGGTAATTTTTTTTTCTTGTTTCTGCTACTCGTTTTTTTTTTTTTTTTTTTTTTAGCACAACAGCGCCCCGGATTAACAAGCGTTAATACATCGTAAAACTCGTGCAAGAAGGGAGTTATCTAGTGCAGCTGGTATTTCAGCAAACAATTCTCAGGTTCAGCCCCACGGCCTAATTTAAAGTTATACTATCTCCTTTAAAACCCACCCAAAGTGGTGGGGCCACTTAACCTTTCTTACTGCCTCCTTCCAGTTTACTCACAACCATTTTCACTGTTCTATCCTACTCCCGGTTCCGTCCCTCCCCACTCTTGACATCCTTTTTATGGCCAAACAACCTTGAAAACTATCGTACGTGATTTCATGATCATTCACACATTTTTTCCCACCTGTTCTACTGTGAGGGGACATAAACCTAACAATGATTTACACCCATCACAGATGTCTTTTTTTTTCACTTTCTGTTCCCTCGTCCTATCCATCCACACAAGTGGTGCAAAGATTACCAGGAAATGACATCTGTTGTCATTGCAAGTTTGAACATCCACAAAAGCTCTCCAGCGTCGCAGAGTGGAGAGGAGGTCGCTCTGTATGGAAGGGCGGAAGCATAACTTGAGTCGTAAGTAAGGACTGTGGCTTAGCAACTTGTTTCCTCATGCCCAGGTTTTTCATTTAACCCCGAGACCTTCCTGTGTGGACATGCAGAACTCCCTCCTACTGACTACGATTCATAATTTTACTGTCTGTCCGCGGCTTTGGATTTACCGAATTTTTGAAATATTTTATAAAGACAAAGGAACTTGTCTCAACTTGTATATACTGCTGTTTTACTGCTCGTATATCATGGAAAAGTTATTGCCAATTCTTAGCTACTAAGGGATGTAATAACGTCTTTACCAATGCTTTCATCGGAAATGAACAAAATTGCGTGAATATGAAGTCATAAAGATTCCTTCGGAATGAATTCGGTTACATAATCATTGAAGCTAAGTCGGTTTTACTAATCTTTATTACCATGAATGAATTAATCCATATTTCATTTTTATTACACAGTAACCGTCTTGGCAATATTTAATAAAGTAAGTTTCAAGTGTGGAAAAAAATATTTTATTGCGACAACATCCTGCCGAGAGAAGACTTGATAAATGATTTCAAAAGGAGACGTTGTCATAACAAAAGCTTGCTCTGTACCAGAATGATAGCGAGACATTATCCACACAAGCGTGGAGACGTGAGCCCCTCACATAGTCTGTGTGGCCTTGGCTCATGCCGCAGTGATTGTCAGGAAGTGCAACTAGATCCCGCTGGTCCTTCCGCTGAAGCTGCGCATCGTTCATTTATCTCTTCAAGGAAAATGTTTTGAGGTCAATAAAGGGATTTTTGATTCAAGGTATTTAATACCTCCTCCAGTTCACAGATACAATAACACCGACACCCATTACCCCTCCGTCTAGCAAACAGACGCCAATCATTTCTCCTTCACTAATACTCTCAACCACTCCTGCTTGGTTGATGCTTCATCAGTATCATCTAACACTCCCTGGTTGCTGCTTCATCAGTATCATCTAACACTCCCTGGTTGCTGCTTCATCAGTATCATCTAACACTCCTGGTTGCTGCTTCATCAGTATCATCTAACACTCCTGGTTGCTGCTTCATCAGTATCATCTAACACTCCCTGGTTGCTGCTTCACCAGTATCATCTAACACTCCCTGGTTACTGCTTCATCAGTATCATCTAACACTCCCTGGTTGCTGCTTCATCAGTATCATCTAACACTCCCTGGTTGCTGCTTCATCAGTATCATCTAACACTCCCTGGTTGCTGCTTCATCAGTATCATCTAACACTCCCTGGTTGCTGCTTCATCAGTATCATCTAACACTCCCTGGTTGCTGCTTCATCAGTATCATCTAACACTCCCTGGTTGCTGCTTCATCAGTATCATCTAACACTCCCTGGTTGCTGCTTCATCAGTATCATCTAACACTCCCTGGTTGCTGCTTCATCAGTATCATCTAACACTCCCTGGTTGCTGCTTCATCAGTATCATCTAACACTCCCTGGTTGCTGCTTCATCAGTATCATCTAACACTCCCTGGTTGCTGCTTCATCAGTATCATCTAACACTCCCTGGTTGCTGCTACATCAGTATCATCTAACACTCCCTGGATGCTGCTACATCAGTATCATCTAACACTCTCTGGTTGCTGCTTCAACACCGAATGATTCATTCACAGAAAAATGCTTATTCTTTTAATATCAAATTTTCTAATAACTGGTCGATTCATAAAAGCCAGGCGCCTGTAACGGCTAAACTATACTACTAGCAATTTACTTTATGGTTCTCTCAGGCTTAGATGTAGAATTCAAGGAGGGAAAAGACCTTAGATGAGGCATGAAGAAGAGTGGAAATGGGGGATGATAAAGAAGAGCAAGAGAGATAGAGCAAAGAGAGAGAGAAATAGTATGAATGGATAGAGAAATTAAGAATATAGAGAGTGTAGTAGAGAGATAGACAAGGCTGAGAGGGTATGGGAGAGAATTGAGGGCGATTTTTTTTTTGATAGGACGAGTGAGACAGTAAGAGTATAACAATGAAATCTATAGCAATATGAAAAAGTCGAGATCAATGTGAACAGAGGAGGAAAGAAACATGCAAAGTAAATGATAAAGGATTATGAATAGAGGTAAAAAAAAATCACTGTAATTTCTTTTGATGCAAAAGTCACGATGTGTCTTAAGCTTGAGTTGTTTGCTACTCTCACGCTGAAGACATTAAGATATAAACAAATGGCAAATATTTCACTTCTTAACATGGCTCTTGCCAGACTACTTGGCGCTTGCTTCGCAATATTGACATGTTCCACTGTTATCAACGTTTTTTCAGGTAATATTTTTCAGTAAGAATCAGTGCCATAAGCCTCATTGCACACACCCAGGTTACACACGACATAACATCAATGATTTCGGAAAATTTCAACTAATTGGGGGTAACGGGCTTGTTTGGGAGAAAGATTTGTCCTGAAGAGAGTCGTATTATGTGGCAACCTTTCCTAAGCAAATATAGGCTTTTATTTCGACTCAAGATTGCCGGTGAATCGACATAAAAATGAGTATATGAATGTGATTCCTCAGTGTTTGTGGTCCCCAATTTCGTGCTTGTGAATGAAAACATATTCTCACCTTCTTGCGTTTTGTATGTAATTGTTGTTACTTTCTGCTAATCTGTATATTAGCAGATAGATAGGATAATTGATTCAAACATAGATGTCATAGAACTTCAGGAAGATTTAGACAAACTTAATTCGTGGTCAGAAAAGTGGCAGATGCAGTTCAAATGTAGAGAAATGCAAGGTTCTGAAGCTCGGGAGTGTCCATAACCCAAGCACTTATAAGTTAAATAATGTAGAACTTAGCCATACAGATTGCGAGAAGGACTTGGGGGTGATGGTAAGCAGCAACCTTAAACCAAGACAGCAATGCCTAAGCGTACGTAATAAGGCAAATAGATTACTGGGATTTATATCAAGAAGTGTTAACAACAGAAGTCCAGAGGTTATATTACAGCTTTATACATCATTAGTAAGGCCTCACCTTGATTACGCGGCTCAGTTTTGGTCTCCATATTACAGAATGGATATAAATTCGTTAGAAAACATTCAGCGTAGAATGACTAAATTAATACATAGCATTAGAAATCTTCCTTACGAAGAAAGATTGAAGACCCTTAAATTACATTCACTTGTAAGACGTAGAATGAGGGGAGACATGATCGAGGTATACAAGTGGAAAATGGGTATTAACAAAGGGGATATAAATAAGGTTTTGAGGATATCTCTCCAAGAGAGAACCCGCAATAATGGATTCAAGTTAGATAAGTTTAGATTTAGAAAGGATATAGGAAAGTATTGGTTTGGAAATAGGGTAGTTGATGAGTGGAGCAGTCTGCCTAGTAGGGTTATTGAAGCAAGGACCTTGGGTAGTTTTAAATTTAGGTTGGATAAATTCATGAGTGAGAGGGGTTGGATTTGAGTGGGACTCGCAAATGAGTGAATGGAATTGTCAAAGCTTATTTCTTGGGTAGCATTGAAAATTGGACTGAGCAAGTGTTCTGTTAGTGGGACGGATTGTGAAGGACCTGCCTAATATGGGCCAACAGGCCTGCTGCAGTGTTCCTCCTTTCTTATGTTCTTATGTTCTTAAAAGGGTTGGTTACCAATTCCAAGAGAAGAAGACGAGGCAGAGTGCTGGGAGAGGAGGATAAGCACTTTCTTCTGCATTGTGGTTTATCAAGAGTTCTGCAATATAAGATTAATACCACAAAGAGTATTAGACAATATGTACTTGTTACTAAGGTTTGTAGGATTTTACATAAAAATGTTCAGCATATGTTGCAGTTTGATAGTGATAATTGTAAATGAATAAAAAAATATAAGTCAATAGAAAAATAGGTGGATTTGATAAGTTATTTTAATACCTATATAAAAAGATAAAGCCACCTACGATAAAATAAAAAATAAAAATAAAAAGGGAAAATAAAAATAGATATTGGCTAATTACTCACACACACACACACACACACACACACACACACACACACACACACACACACACACACACACACACACAAGGAATTCACTACTACACAGTTATGGTGAGAGTACAAGTAGAGAAGATCGTGCTGGTTGGTCGGTTTTCGGTAGACTTTAAAACGAAGCTTTTACTACATTGTTGTTTTAAAAAGCAACAAACCTATTGGTACGTCTTTCTCAGATCCAACCTCTTCTCAGCGTCACTGTGTGTGCGAAAAGTTGTCAATAAAGAATCGCATTATATTGCATGCATTATATTGCATGCATATATTGCGTCAGTATTGTATAGCATTTATCTCCATAACAATATTTTTATTGTATTTTTATTGTCATTCAGACGTTATTTGCGTGTAATTACTCATACACAATCATCTCACAGTAGTTTTGATATATGTTGTTACTACTCTGAGATATAACGCCACAATGTGGCATAGAAAAAATAAGAGTTTGCGGCTACTGTCAACCTCAGAGTTAGTTGTGGGTCACCAGACCCAGCCACCAGTTTGCTCTATGAGTCTTCCTCTTCTGAAAGCGTCAATGCGTAAAGGTTGATGCATCTAACTGTGTACAGGCAAACTTGTTCATGTGTCCATCTGTGTCCCCTCAGATAGTCTCCCTTCCCCACTTCCTATCCTACACTCTTCCATCTAAGTCTTCCCCAGGTTCATGTGTCCAGGAGTCCATCTGTGTCCCCTCGGATAGTCTCCCTTCCCCACTTCCTATCCTACACTCTTCCATCTAAGTCTTCCCCAGGTTCATGTGTCCAAGAGTCCATCTGTGTCCCCTCAGATATTCTCCCTTCCCCACTTCCTATCCTACACTCAGTAGATGTGTGAACCATTGTGTTCCCTGCACGATAACTGTAATTAATTGTTATCAATTATCGTTTTTTTCTTGTTATTGATCTTCTGTATTTGCATGGTACGCTAAGGTTCTCAAGCACACACTCTTCTTTACACTAAATTATGTATTTCCACATACAAATCCTACACAATCACACATACAGATGCACAAATAAAGCAACACACACAAACACAATCATCTGTATCAAACATACATAAACATTTATTCAACAATGTATATTATCCTCTCCTTTCGGTATTACTAGTATTTGAAGAAATACACACGCACTTACAAGTCACACTTCTTCCTCTACGCTACACACACACACACACACACACACACACACACACACACACACACACACACATACACACACACACACACACACACACACATACACACACACACACACACACACACACACACACATACACCCACACACACACACACACGTACACAAATGTAAGTCACGTGTACAAACACGGACACACCTTCAGGAAAAGACTGGTGTCAGGACGTAGTTCCTGGTGATAATATTATCATCGTTATTATCAACCTTTTGTGTTTCCCAGTGACTAATTAATGATGCTGGACCCAGGAGTCCATCTGTGTCCCCTCAGATATTCTCCCTTCTCCACTTTCTATCCTACACTCTTCCATCTAAGTCTTCCCCAGGTTCATGTGTCCAGGAGTCCATCTGTGTCCCCTCAGATATTCTCCCTTCTCCACTTTCTATCCTACACTCTTCCATCTAAGTCTTCCCCAGGTTCATGTGTCCAGGAGTCCATCTGTGTCCCCTCAGATATTCTCCCTTCCCCACTTTCTATCCTACACTCTTCCATCTAAGTCTTCCCCAGGTTCATGTGTCCAGGAGTCCATCTGTGTCCCCTCTGATATTTTCCCTTCCCCACTTCCTATCCTACACTCAGTAATCTCAGCTCTTGCCTTCCCCAGGTTCAGGTGTCCAGGAATCTATCCGTGGGCCCCCGGATGTCTTCCCTTCCCCTGAAATTCTGGAAACTCTCTTCGTATTTTTGATGCCTCACCCAGTCCCACCCCCCCAGTCCCATCCCAGGTCCGTGGTTCCAAGTGTTCATCCATACACCCTTCACCACTTCCCTGATATCAGCAAGTCCCACCCTAGGTCCGTGGTTTCAGGTATACACCCTTCACCACTTTCCAGAGGTCAGCAGTCCCACCCTAGGTCCGTGGTTCCAAGTGTTCATCCATACACCCTTCACCACTTCCCTGAGGTCAGCAGTCCCACCCCAGGTCCGTGGGTCCAGGTATACACCCTTCACCACTTCTCTGAGGTCAGCAAGTCCCACCCCAGGTCCGTGGTTCCAGGTTCACACCCGTCACCACTTCCCCAAGGTCAGCAAGTCCCAACCCCAGGTCCGTGGTTCCAAGTGTTCATCCATACACCCTTCACCACTTCTCTGAGGTCAGCAAGTCCCACCCCAGGTCCGTGGTTCCAGGTATACACCCTTCACCACTTCCCTGAGGTCAGCAAGTCCCACCCCAGGTCCGTGATTCCAAGTGTTCATCCATACACCCTTCACCACTTCCCTGAGGTCAGCAGTCCCACCCCAGGTCAGTGGGTCCAAGTGTTCCTCCATACACCCTTCACCACTTCCCTGAGGTCAGCAGTTTTAGCCACCCTTGAGGCACTGTCCATATATGATATTACTACACAAGTATATTAATATCAGTATACGAAGGTAGATGTTATTACAGAGGAGGACACGCAGAAAATCTGCGCTCTGTAATAACATCCACCTGGACAGACCCGAACGTGGACTACCTGAGACAAGAGAGATCTCTATCCCAGTTAGCCCACCAAGGAGTGGCCACTCAATGATAATTTTGAACATATATTTATATTTAATATTGTACCTATGTCAATTATTAAATTGTTCAATTATTTAGTTGTATAAGTGTATTTGTGAACGTTTTTATGTGCGTAAATTAGTGTAGATGTGTGAACCATTGTGTTCCCTGCACGATAACTGTAATTAATTGTTATCAATTATCGTTTTTTTCTTGTTATTGATCTTCTGTATTTGCATGGTACGCTAAGGTTCTCAAGCACACACTCTTCTTTACACTAAATTATGTATTTCCACATACAAATCCTACACAATCACACATACAGATGCACAAATAAAGCAACACACACAAACACAATCATCTGTATCAAACATACATAAACATTTATTCAACAATGTATATTATCCTCTCCTTTCGGTATTACTAGTATTTGAAGAAATACACACGCACTTACAAGCCACACTTCTTCCTCTACGCTACACACACACACACACAAACACACACACACACACACACACACACACACACACACACACACACACACATACACCCACACACACACACACACGTACACAAATGTAAGTCACGTGTACAAACACGGACACACCTTCAGGAAAAGACTGGTGTCAGGACGTAGTTCCTGGTGATAATATTATCATCGTTATTACCAACCTTTTGTGTTTCCCAGTGACTAATTAATGATGCTGGACCCACTGAAAAGTTCTTATAAGTCTCAGTCTCGTATATCCGGGTTATTTATGTATGTATTAATGTATAATTTTTAAATGTATTCATGTATTTATGAATCTTTGAGCATCTCTACATATGAATATGCATATATTGTGGTCACGGTTTCGAGACATATTTGCTGATTATGTAGACAAAATGAAGAATGGTGGAGAGAAGGTCCCTAGTGAGAGTAATACATGAGTTGTGTGCCGCTATATATATATATAATAATATATATATATATATATATATATATATATATATATATATATATATATATATATATATATATATATATATATATATATATTTGACTAAGTGGCTATCATCAACAAGAACAACATTAATGTTCACTATGATGAACGCAACCAAGAACAATACTGGAGTTTACCTTTACGTTAACAGTCAGTGTTGTACATGAACAACACTGACATGAACAAAACTTGTACATAAAATTAAATTCTGGTGAGTAATAACCAACAAGTACTCAGACACGATGGTAAATTTGTCATCTAATTACTTAATAAAATAATGTTTTTCAGTGGTTGATTCATAGCTCCTGGTCCCTCTTCATAACTTCATTTTACCGATTTTGTACAGTCCACTTACCTCCCTAAGACTGGAAAAGTAATTATATATTCTAGTACACAAGTGATATCACAATATGCAAAACAACCACTGTGAAAAATCGCCTTAGATATCAGGAATGCGCCTGGAAGTTCACTATTTTCTCACATTGGTTATTTCTCACATTGGTTATTTTGGTTTGTTAATGGTATAGTAACATAACAAAAGGTAACAACTTTAACATAAGATATAAGCTAAAAAAAAAAAAAAAAAGAAAGCTTGGTGGGCAGGTTGGGTCACCGGGAGATAAAGTAGGTTTGGTGACCAGGTCAAGTCTACCTGCAATTGTTTTGACTTGTAATTTTTTGTTTTGTGTTTATAGTTTCATTCAGGTGAATTACAAGGTTAACACAGTTAATTCAAAACAGTTGTGATTCACGCCACTACTTCCTCTTTCATACACACACACTACTTCCTCTTTCATAAACACACACTACTTCCTCTTTCATAAACACACACTACTTCCTCTTTCATAAACACACACTACTTCCTCTTTCATAAACACACACTACTTCCTTTTTCACACATACACAATACTTCATCTTTCACACACACTACTTCCTCTTTCACACACACACGCACGCATATACAACAGGCCTAGTGTCTAATCGACATGTGCCTAGGACAAAATGGTAACTAACTAACACACACAGGGAGCAGAGGCGATCTGTTTACTACTAACAACAATCTTCAACACGTCTATCGAAACAGGACGATTACCTGAGGTGTGGAAGACAGCAAATGTAGTCCCATTTTTAAGAAAGGAGACAGACGTGCGTCATGAAACTACAGACCAGTGTCACTGACATGTATAGTATGCAAAGTCATGGAGAAGATTATCAGGAGAAGAGTGGTCGAGCATCTAGAAAGGAATGAGCTTATTAACGACAACCCGCATGGTTTCAGGGAAGGGAAATCCTGTGTTACAAACCTTCTATAGCGTGACGGTGGTAAGCCAAGAGAGAGTGAGTGGTGGGTAGATTTCGTTTTCTTGGACTGTAAGAAGGCTTTTGACACAGTTCCACACAAGAGGTTAGCGCAAAAGTTGAAGAACCAGGCAGGTATAACACGAAAGGCACTGCAATGGAGCAGAGACTACCTGACAAGAAGGCAACAGCGAGTCATGGTACGCAACGAGGTATCAGACGACGCCTGTGACGAGCGGGGTTCCACAGGGGTCAGTCCTAGGACCGGTTGTCTGTTTCTGATATATGTGAATAACATAACAGAAGGGATAGACTCAGAGGTGTCCCTGCTTGCACACGATATGAAGATATTGAGGAGAATTCAGTCGGACGAGCATCAGGCAGGACTACAATGGGATCTGGACTGGCTGTAGGCGTTGTCCAGCAACTGGCTCCTAGAGTTTAACCCCCACCAAGTGTAAAGTCATGATCAGGGAAGGGCAAAGAAGACCGCAAAGTACAATCTAGGGGGCCAAAGACTGCAAACCCACTCAAGGAAAAGGATCTTGGGGTAGACCTGGAGTATACCTGGAGAGGGATTCGGGGGTCAACGCCCCTGCGGCCCGGTCTTGTGGTGGATCAGGGTCTGATCAACCAGGCTGTTACTACTGGCCGCACGAAAACTGATGTAAGAACCACAACCACGTTGGTCAGGTACTGACTTTAGGTGCCAGTCCAGCGCCTTCTTGAAGACAGCCAGGGGTCTATTGGTAATCCCTCTTATGTATGCTGGAAAGCAGTTGAACAGTCTTGGGCCCCTGACACTTACTGTGTTGTCTCTCAGTGTACTCGTGGCGCCCCAGATTTTGCATCTCCTGCCGAGTCTTTTGATTTCGTAGGTAGTGATTTTCGTGTTTTGGATTGGTATTAATCCCTCTAGGATTTTCCAAGTGTATATTATCTTTCTCGTCTGCGTTCCAGGGATTACAGACCAAGGGACTTCAATCGTTCCCAGTAATTTAGGTGCATTATCGTACTTGTGTGTGCCGTGAAAGTTCTTTGTATACTCTCCAGGTCAGCAATTTTGCCAGCCTTGAAGGGGGCAGTTAGTGTACAGCAGTATTCCAGCCTAGAGAGAACAAGGGATTTGAAGAGAATCATCATGGGCTTGGCGTCCCTAATTTTGAAGGTTCTCATTATCCATCTTATCATTTTTCTAGCAGATGCGGTAGATGCATTGTTGTGGTCTTTGAAGGTGAGATCCTTTGACATTATTACTCCCAGGTCCTTCACATTTCTTTTGGGTGAGCATAATACCGAGCACATCTCCAGAGGTGCACATCAAGCGAATATCTGCTGCAGCATATGGGCGACTATCATACCTAAGAATAGAATTCCGACATCTCGGTAAGGAATCGTTCAGGACTCTGTACACAGTGTACGTCAGGCCTATACTGGAGTATGGAGCACCAGTTTGGAACCCACACCTGAGAGGAGAGGTTAAGGAAAATCGACTTGACGACACTGCAGGACAGGAGAGAGAAGGAAGATATGATAACGACATATAAAATACCTAGAGGAATTGACAAGGTGGACAGAGACAGGATGTTCCAGGGATGGGACACAGCAACAAGGTGTCACAACTGGAAGTTGAAGACTCAGATGAGTCACAGGGATATTAGAAAGTATTTCTTCAGTCATAGAGTTGTCAGGAAGTGGAATAGTTTGGGGAGTGATGTAGTGGACGCAGGATCCATACATAGCTTAAAAAAGAAGTATGATGAAATTCATGGAGCAGGGAGAGAGAGAGAGAGAGAGAGAGAGAGAGAGAGAACATAGTGGCGACCAGTGAAGAGGCGGGGCCAGGAGCTATGAATCGACCCCTGCAACCACAATTAGATGAGTACACACACACACACGCGCGCAAAACTACATGATGCAATACAGAGATGTAGTGATAGTCCTCCTGTATGGGATTAAATTAATTATGATCTTCCAAAACATATAAACTGAGATTCTACAGACGTGTTATATTTCGTGATGTACGACTAAACATCCATCTTAAGAGTGTGTAGACATTTTGACAAGAGTTTGGTATACCCAAACTGTTATTGTAGATGTAGAATCGATGATGAAGATGATATATGGATTCTCTCCTCAAGATGGTACTCGGGATCAGTTTACGTACAGAGTAGGTAGGTAGAAAACATCAACTCTAGTTAACACGGGAACTAGGTGAAGGTCTACTTCATTGTAGCATGAAGTATATATTCCTGTGGTCTTGGGAGAAAAAGAAGTAGGTTAAAAGAACATTTTCTAGTTTATTTTTTTATTCATTAATTTTCTCCATTTTTTTAATTATATTAATTTGATATTCAGTATGTGTTTTGATCTGGCTTTTATAGTTGATTTTCTCTTATTTTTTTTATAGTGCTTCTTGAAATATTTATTCACTACTACTTTCAGAGTTAACTTTGTTTCAAGCAGTAGTGCTATTTTTTATCTTCTTAATACAACTCCGTGTCCCATGCAACTCGTTAGGCTCTGATATATATGTCGTGCCGATTAGGTAAAACTTGCAATTTTAGCTTAAATAGCAACACTTTTTCTTGCCGAATAAGGCAAGCTAAAATTTGTGTATGTAACAATTTAGCAAAACTCATTCTGAACCTAACAAAAAAAAATATATTTCATTATGTGTTTAATATTAAATTATTGTAAACCTATCTAAAATATTTTTAGTTGGATTAGGGTAAATTAAATTGAGCTTGTTTTAATTAGGTTAGGTAAGTTTTCTAAGGTTCTTTTGGTACAAAATTATTATTTTTTACCAAATAACATATCTTTAAACGTATAACAGAAAATTTTAGAAAATACTTAAATTTAAATGAGTTCTTGCTGATTGACCAATGTTTACCTATTCGGCACGACATAAATATATATATATATATATATATATATATATATATATATATATATATATATATATATATATATATATATGTGTGTGTGTGTGTGTGTGTGTGTGTCGTGCCGATTAGGTAAAACTTGCGATTTTGGCTTAAATAGCAACGCTCTTCTTGCCATATAAGACAAGCGAAAATTTGTGTATGCAATAATTTCGCAAAAATCATTCTGAACCTAACGAAAAAATATATTTCATTGTGTTTGTTTATTATTAAATTATTGTTAACGTATCTAAACTATATTTAGTTGGGTTAGGCTAAATTAAATTGCGCTTGTTGTAATAAGGTTAGGTAGGTTTTCAAAGTTTCTCTTGGTACAAAATTATAAATTTTTACATTAACATAAATGAAAAAAATATATCTTTAAGCGTATAAGAGAAAATTTTAGAAAAGACTTAATTTTAAATGAGTTCTTGCTAATTGACCAGTTTTACCTAATCGGCACGACATATATATATATATATATATATATATATATATATATATATATATATATATATATATATATATATATATATATATATATATATATATATATATATATTATTGTAACCACGAACGAGTGGTATTGAACAATAACACTGCACTAGCAAGGGTTCGAACCCATGTTGTACTGGCCGCAATTGTGAGCGAGTGTGGTTCTCGCTCACAATGACAGGCCAGTACAATGCAGTGTTGCTATTGATATATATATATATATATATATATATATATATATATATATATATTATATATATATATATATATATTATATTACGATAAAGTCAAGTTCTTCAATTTTTGCGCTGTGTCCCATCTCTGGAACATCTTATCGCTGTCCACCTTATCGATTCCTCTCAGTATTTTATATGTTATCATGTCTTCCCTGTCCCTTCTGTCCTGCAGTGTCGTAAGGTCAATTTCACTTAATCTCTTCTCGTAGGACATGACCCTTAGCTCCCGGGACTAGTCCCGTTGCAAACTTTTGCACGTTCTCAAATTTCTTAATGTGCTTGCCTAGGTGTGGGTTCCAAACTGGTGCTGCATACTCCAATATGGGCCTGATATACGCAGTGTACAGAGTCCTGAACGACTCCTTACTTAGATGTCGGAATGCTATTCTTAGGTTTGCTAGTTGCCCGTATGCTGCAGCAGTTATTTAGTTGATGTGCGCCTCAAAAGATGTTCGGTGTTATACTCACCCCAAGATCCTTTTCCTTGAGGGAGGTTTGTAGTCTTTGGCCCCCTAGACTGTATTCTGTCTGTAGTCTTCTTTGCCCTTCCCGATCTTCATGACTTTGCAATTGGCGGGGTTGAACTCCAGAAGCCATTTGCTGGACCAAGCCTGTAGCCTATTCAGATCCCTTTATAGTCCTGCCTGGTACTACTCCGGTTGAATTCTCCTCATTAACTTTACATCGTCTGCAAGCAGGGACACTTCTGAGCCTATTCCTTCCGTCATGTCATTCTCTGATCTATTGTAGTGCTTTTCCTGTTATACCTGCCTGGTCCTCCAGCTTTTACACTAATCTCTTGTCTGGAACTGTGTCAAAAGCCTTTTTACTAAGAAAATGCAATCTACCAATCTCTCTCTCTCTCTCTCTCTCTCTCTCTCTCTCTCTCTCTCTCTCTCTCTCTCTCTCTCTCTCTCTCTCTCTCTCTCTCTCTTGTCTTACTGCTGTCACCTTTTCATAGAACTCCAGTAGTTGTGTGTGTGTACTCACCTAAGTGTGGTTGCAGTGTTCGAGTCATAGTTCCTGGCCGTGTGTGTGTGTGTGTGTGTGTGTTTGTGTGTTGTTGTTTGTGTGTGTTGCGTGTTGTGTGAGAGAGGGAGAGAGAGAGTGTGTGTGTGTGTGTGTGTGTGTGTGTGTGTGTGAGAGAGAGAGAGAGCTTACCTATATGTGGTTGCAGGGGTTGAGTCTCAGTTCCTGGCTCTGTCTTACAACTTGCAGCAAGCTAGATTCATTCCTAGTAGCCGATAGGCCCCTGTCATACTTGATCTTTAAACTATGTATGGAGCCTCCCATCAGTTGTGGAATTTTTATTGCACCGGCCCCTCTCTTCCCATTCCACTTTCTAAGAGAGTGTCTGACCCCAGAGTCACTGTCAGAACCATTGACTTTCCACCAATGGAGGAGAAGGAGGGGTTGTCTAGCTTACTCTTCCATCTTATGAGAGGCCGTAAAGCACCACCAGAACGTTTCTTTTGACATAGCTAAGTCATCAATGACTTCATATAAAGTTAGGAGACCTTGACCCATCACGTCTAGGACCTTAAATTTATTAATGCCACAATGAATGTCAATGTTCACATGTACAGAACAATTAATCATAGTTATTTTTTTACCGTCTCTGGAAACCCAGCCTAGGCTGGCCCAGGTATACAATTTGAAAATCCAGAGGCTGATTACTTCCTTCGTCTAACTATACACCGTGTAATGTGAATACTACACCAGCGAGGGCGTACCCATGATGCAAGTGATTTGTGGATCTTTGAACCTTAACCTGATTCACAGTTGAGTGTAATGAATGTGACCTTGTGACCTTACCCGTTCGTGGTGTGTGCATGTGTCATCGACAAGGATTTGAATGACATTCAGACAGGGTGACTGCTCATCAAGCAAGACCAGAGTGAATATATGGTTTGCCCTGATGTCTCTAGTATTGATAATCGCTGGTATATCTTACAACCTTGTCGAGTGCAGTTTGCAATCGATATTCTTGCTCAAGTTAGGGAGTCACGCAACGGGTCATGGCGACAAACACGAGCGGTAAGCCCCGAGGTCCGTGTTGACTCCACCCCAACTGACCTTGTTGGGTATTTTCGGCCTGGATAATGGACCAGGCACCAGGTGCTATCAGAAACATCAGATTGGTAAGTAACTAGCAACCAGTATCCACAGGATATCTAGACCTGGAATGGCAGGGGTCTTGGTGAACACTACTGACGAATGTTTAGTGTCGGTCGATGTAGAACCCCTAATTATCGACCTCGGCTTCACCGTATCTTCAAGATTCAAGATGATTTATTTCTCTGTAAAAATTGCAATGTGTGTTTTACATTTAAAGCCAATATTTACAAAGATGGCCGTTAGCATGCCTGGGCATGCTAGGCATTTCGGGCAGACTTAATACTAGTTCTTAATCTATATTACAAATTACATATGAATACAAATTTCAAAGGATTAAATAGATTTACAATAGTGAGGTAGTTCAGAATATTTAGATTGTAAAAAAAATAGTAATAAGAATGGTTTTGTCTTGGTATGTTACACAGTTTCTATTAAAGCTCCAATATTGGAGTAAATCAGGCAAACTTAAGACTAGTTTCAGATTTTTTAGACACCAGCTATATTCCGGATTTTATGTTTATTGTCCTTTTGGGTCAGTGCTGGTGTATATGAGGATGTGTGTGTTTGTGTTTGTGCGTGAATCGGTGGTTTTCGTGTGTTTAGGTGATGGTGGGGTTAGTGAGATAAGATGTTTTTTGATGATAGTGTTGAAAATGGTGGCTGAGTCTGCAGTTTTGGAGTTTTCAGGTTGGTTTTAGGTGAGTTGTTGCTGTTGATCCCCAATCACATATGGCATAGGTGAGGTATGGATAGATGAGTGAATTGTATAGTGTGAGTAGGGCTGATTGCGGTACATAGTAACGTATCTTAGAGAGGATTCCAACCGTTTTGGATACTTTTTTTGCTATGTGGTTGATATGGGTGCTGAAATTCAGGTTGCTCTCAAGGTGTAGGCCCAGGAATTTGCCCTCATTGTGTTTAGCAATAGGAGTGTTGTCAATCATTATGTTCAGTTGTGCAACACCTGTTCTGTTACCAAACATAATGTAGAAGGTTTTGTCAGTGTTAAGTGTAAGTTTGTTGGCTGTCATCCAGGTTGATATTTTTAGTAGCTCTTCATTAATTAACAATGGTGTTGAATGAGGCAAGATTTGGGTGGGAGATGACATAAGTAGTATCATCAGCAAAGAGAATCAGTTTCATAACTGTGCATTTGCTGGGGTTAAATTCAAGTCGCCAGAAATCTGACCAAACATGTCGTTTATCTAGATCCATTTGTAGCCTTTCATTCCGCTCATCTGTTTTTTTTTCTCCTCATTAGGTCTTAATACCAATACTTGTGGAATCCCGCTTGTTACTCCTCCCTATACTGACATTTTTCCTCGCAGGCAATTACTATTTGTTTCATTCCACTAAGGCACTTGATCCACTGGCGTACATTCCCTGTTATTCCTGCCTGCACCAAAAGTGTTTCCTCTAGTCTCTCGTGAGTTACAGTATCAACCGCTTTCCTGCAGTCAAAGAACAGAAATCCACCCATCCCTCACTTTTCTCACAGATTTCTCATGTTGTTGTAGAATTCCTGAAGATTAGGCAAGATTTGTCATCTTTAAACCCGTGCTGATTACTGTTTATGAATTGACTTCCATCGAAGTGCTCTACCATTCACTTTCAAATTATTTTCTCCATTAACTTGTATGGCATGCATGTCAGAGATTCTGGTCTGAATTTCAATGTATTCTGTCTGTCTCTTTTCTTAAATATAGGGACTACCGTTACCGTGTTCCAGATCTCTGGCAATTGTTCAGCGTTCATTGGTTTGATGCAGATCTTAGATATTAATTCGGACAGTGCTTACCCTCACTCTAGATAAAGTAAAAGTGAGCCCTTGTCATGGTGAGCCCTTGTGATTTTTGCCTTATGCTCCCCCCACCCCTTTGCTCTTGCCGTGGGCCTTCCATAATTTTCTCTCTTTGGCCGGGTCAACATTTGGAGAAGACCCGGGCCGGACATACCGGCGTACCTACAACAACAACAACATAATTTTCTGGGTGGTCTAGTTAGGAGGCCCACAATGTCCTTTTCTTGTATGGGCCCCTACTTTCTCCTTGGTGTTTGTATAGGGCACGCACACAGGGATCTTTGTTCTAAAGTTTTATTTTTGCCCTTGTTTAACATCCATTTATGTTGCCCCACCACTTTGCTCTTGCCCTGGACCTTCTATAATTTTCCGGGTGGTCTAGTTAGGAGGCCCACAATATCCTCTTGCTGTGGGGGCCCCTACGTTCTCGTTGCTGTTTGTATAGGGCCACCTATACAAGGGGCCGCTTGATTTTTGCCCTGGTTTAATAACCTTTTATATTGCCCCACCCCTCTGGTCTTGCCGTGGGCCTTCTATAATTTTCTAGCAGAATTAAATATTCCCCAATGGTGGTTATAATTATAATCTTAATTTTTAAAGAGGTGGACCGGTAAGCCAGCTGAAGGCCTCTGTCAGATGACCAAAAGCTTCAGTTGCGTGTCATCCCATGACTAAGACCATCGTCAGGAAACACTTGTCCTGTTTCTTGACAAACCTTACCTAACGTCTATTTTCTTCCATATATTTTACTGATAATGAGTTTTTCAAGTGCTCAGTCAATATTTATAAGCATTTCATTCTCAAGTTCTGGCCTCTTGGATAAAGCCCATTGATCTATAATTCTTTATTTCAATAATAAACACTGTTGTTTGGTTTATCCTGGACATCTGTCTCTATTGTAATCCAAGGTATGACGATTTAAGCCCAGTGATAAAAAAATAATAATTTGTCAGAGGCTGCTAATGGCCTTGGGGATTAGCAATAATATTTTGATTGATGTACAATCAGTTGCTAGTTTTCCCTATTCCTGGATATTATGTAAAAATTGAGTAAGAAGCTCAGAGAGTGGGAGTATAGTAACACGTTGTGTGAAAGAAATATCGGGGGTTAAGAGCAGTAATAGAAAAGAGTGATTAGCGTGCGTGGTATTCGTAGGATATAATAAGAAGTGATAAGTGTATGCTTGTTATGCAGAGCATTTCGGGCAAATTAGATCTGTTTTGTCCCAGGATGCGACCCACACCAGTCGACTAATTCCCAGGTACCCATTTTACTGATGGGGAACATAGACAACCGGTGTAAAGAAACACGCCCAATGTTTCTACCCTCGCTGGGAATTGAACCCAGACCCTCGTCGTGTGAAGCGAGAGCTTTAGCCACCAGGCCACGGGGCACCGTGAGCAAATCACGAGAGGTGACACTCAACCAGATGGAGTGGCTACAGTTGCTTCAAGGAAATGAACTGGGTGACCTCCTTGGCTTAAGGTGTGTGTATACATATATTGTGTAATTACCATGTCAATCTCTTGTCTTTGTCCTGGTTGACAAGTTTCTATTTGATCCGCTTTGGATGACCCAAACACTGGAAAAATAGCTTTTAGTGGAGTCTCTTCAGGATAAGCTGGAGAACAAGACTTCATTCCAGCAAATAAATCAAACCAGATTACCACAATGGATAAAAATAGATTAGCTCTTATTTTCATGGCACTGCACGACACCTGCCTGTTTAGTACGTGGAGAGTTCTTGCACTTACTCAAATGTATTTGCAAGTAACGTCAAATTATGAGCGTCTGCCATATTGTTGGTCAGGCTGGTGCCACTCACACCTTTGGTCACTCGAAAAAAACTGTTAAAATAAAGCATAATACTGAACTGTGAATTATTAATAATATGCATAAACTTAATGTTTATACAGTAAAAGTGGTATGGGTCGAAGCTGGCACGCTTCCACCTTGCCTTTGAGAGGATTTTCTTTTATCTGTTGCTAGACTTGCAACATTGCATAGCTTCTGACTACGCACGAGCGTACGAAAGATCACGAGCTAAACATTTCAGTCCCATGTGCTTTATTCAGCATATATATATATATATATATATATATATATATATATATATATATATATATATATATATATATGTCGTGCCTAATAGGTAAAACTTGCAATTTTGGTTTAAATAGCAACACTTTTTGACGAATAAGGCAAGCAAAAATTTGTGCATGCAATAATTTCGCAAAAATCATTCTGAACCTAAAGAAAAAAATATATTTCATTCTGTTTTTTTATTATTAAATTATTGTAAACTTATCTAAGATATATTTAGTTGGATTAGGCTAAATTAAATTGCACTTGTTATAATAAAGTTAGGTAAGTTTTGTAAGGTTCTTTTGGTACAAAATTATTAACTTTTACATTAACATAAATGAAAAAAATTATATCTATAAACGTATAGAAGATAATTTTAGAAAGGACTTAATTTTAAATGAGTTCCTGCTAACTGACCAGTTTTACCTATTCGGCACGATATTTATAAATACAGGGAGGTACCACCTCTGGAACTGGACTGGGGACCCTCATCCTCAGTGAAAAGAATTAACTTGCTTCAGGGAAAACTCGAAATTCTTCCCGGAGCGTTTGAATATTTTCTTCTCCTACCACTCCCTATATTCTAATTAGACTTTAGTTAAAGACAAAACACATTAACAATAAATGACATCTCAGAGCCTACATCTCAAATACTTCATCCAGCTTCCCGGCGGTGGGCTGTGTGCCTAGAATGCTGCAGGCATTTCCCCTATGGATTGCAACACTGAGTCTCTGAAAGAGGAAGCTGGTCGCTCTGTGATCCTTGATTTCTGTGATGAGTTTTCCACCCAGCTCTCTGAGGAACTTTAGAGCAAACTTGCTCCAAGCTCCAAGGGTCTCCGACCCTACTGCAAGATCTCAAATTATTTTTTCATCACAGTTTATAATCTTCACAAATTCTATTCATACAGTTTTTTACTTATATTCATTGAAACAAAAGTTATCTTTTAATTAAGCTCGATTCTATTAGAGTTGGTTCAACCATGGATTTAATTGATACAACTCTCTCGATCTTCTCAAAATCAACTGAGTGGTTAAAATTCCTCACATGAAGAGACATCATTAAACTCTTTCCCAGTTTATTTAATGCTACATGTATGTTCATGTAATCTTTCTTCAACACTTTTTTCCAGTTACCTCCTCCCCCCCTCCAAAGAAAAATAAAATGCCTTTTGTAAAAGGATTAAGGATTTTTTTTTTTTGGGACAAGATTTTGAAATACCACTTGTATTTTAAAGTTCTTAAGCACATGTTTATCAAGGAAGTTTTTTAATCTTTTTTTTTATTGTTGTAAAATGTATCTCTGGGAACTTTAAAAATCTGTCAGTGAAACATTTTGAATATTTTTAGATTATATGTTATTTCATAAAACTTTAGTATTTCCTCATCTTTGAACTTTGGGTTGCAAACTAAACGTTTATATGTCATGATGTGATGAATAACAGTGTACATAAGTGATGATCTGTGCTGGTTGTCTGTATACTTTGAATATGAATTCTTAGTTTCTCTTAATAATAAAAACATGGCAATGAGTTATTTTGCTCAAATTCAACGGTAAATTTTATGGATGGACCTCGACTATTTAAGTCAAGTGGGAACTGGTTTATAACTTTATTCTTAAGCATTAAGCTCAGAACGTCATCCTCATAACTGAAACATTTTGCTTTATCAGGAAGAATTCCGTAAAGTTCCATGTACAAATTGCTAAATAACTTGCAATAACCTTGTCAAATGTAGCATTTGAACACACATGAATATACCCAATTCCCAGGCATCAATAAACTAACAGTTAACTTAAATGGAATTAAAGTTAACCATTACTATAAAGGTTTTTGAAGTACGATTTCATTATTTATTAGAAACATACTGAAACACAAAATAATAACGAAAAGTTTTGCTAACACGACAGGCTTCTTCAGTTGAAAACAGATAAACACAAGACTGGAAGCAGTGCCAGTAGTGTTGACGTGATCAGTCCCTTACTCGTCGAGGGAGGTTTAAGCTTAAATCATAGACATGCGACCAGACATTATATATAGAATAAAAGTGAGATGAAGCCGTCGGAGTGGAGGTAAGTCATGTTAGTTGTATAGCAATGGAATTGTGGAGATTTCCCATGTACCAAGATAACCATGGTGATGCTGTGTCAGACAAGCATCACACGTGCAACATTTGCAACAACTTGTCGGTGTTGTATACCTTCAATAATATGATACGTGTCTGATACATATCGGTGTCCTGTGAACTGAATGCGCACATGCTGAGGTGATGGATGCTATTTCAAGCTCGCTCAATAGCAAACATCTGTCTCACATTGACTTATTAAGTCACATACACGGATATTGTCTCGGGAAGTGTGGGCCAGGTCAGTCGTTGTTGTTGTTGTAGGTACGCCGGTATGTCCGGCCCGGGTCTTCTCCAAATGTTGACCCGGCCGCCAGGTCAGTCGTACGTGGTTGAACAGTAACTGGGTGTATGTTTTCCCCTCTCATGACAATGATCACCCCCACTGAAGTAATTCTCTTTAGATTGAGGATTAGGGTCATGTACCTTATCCATAGCCACCTGTAGCATGCTCCTGACCACTTCGTTAGTTCCTCTTTCCGCTTAAGCCGAAGGCGATTTAATTTTTATGGCAACTGTGAGGCCGTAGATAAGCCTTTAAGAGAGACTCTTGACGATACCCATTTTATAGGTTTGGAATTCAAACATTTTAATTTAACAAAGTGATAACATCTTAGTATATTTGTTAATTTGAATGCGTTTCTATTTTTGTTATACAATTTTGGCTCGTAAATTTTAGGATGCATAATTAAATTTATAATTCTATTAGCTGTGCGCTAACCTTACAGGTTAAAGCTCTTAGTAACCCGGCTTCTTCTACCCTTCCAATCTGCGTCAAAAAATGCAGTCTCATAAAAATAAGTAGGACCGTTACTGTATGTGTATAAATACCAGAGTAAATGAGTAAAAGAGGTGTACTAACACACACACACACCACACACACCCCCCCCACACACCACACCACACAACCACACACACACACACACACCACACAACCACACAACCACACACCCCACACACACCACACCACACACACACCACACAACCACACAACCACACACACACATCACACACCACACACACACACCCCACACACACCACACACACACCACACACACACACACCACACACACACACCACACAACCACACACACACATCACACACCACACACACACCCCACACACACCACACACACACCACACACACACACACCACACACACAAACACCACACACACACCACACACACACACATACACAGATAGGAAGATATAAATGATATCTGGATTTTTTTACATTTTTATGAGTATGGATTTTTGGCGAATTTCCTTACATAGCCGCAAAATATGGGCAAACCCTATTTTATGTTTTGTAAAGGGTTCAAGTCTTTCCAACCCTATCATCCCGTCTCATCATACATAAGGAACCTTATCAATAGGTCTCAGGTTTTCTTTAAGAAGTAACTTTATAATATCTCTAGGGAATTTTTTAATCAATCTGGCAATTGTTCATATACTAGATTGTCTCCAAAAACTTTATTGATCAGGTTTTCCACCGGGAGGTTTGATCTGAGGAAAAGATGCTTAGATCTTCCAATAATATCGTGAAGAAAAATAATTTTACGAAGTGAAAAAAGTAGTTTATGTTTTCACTACGTTGCAAAGTCTTATTCCTAGACTGGCTCTCGCTACACTGCTGTAGAGAACCTCTCTTGTAATTGGCAATTAACGCCACACTCACAGCAGTAAGAAGGTCGAACAATGTGGTCTTGCTTTATTTCCTTCTTGGGGCACCCGGGTTGTGAACTACCTCAGCCACTGACTTGCATTACCCGCTGTCAGTAGAAATAGGTGAGCTAATTTCTTCTCACCCACTGATTAATTTGTCTAGAAAATAAAGAAATTAATAAACTTGGTTAATACTTCTCAGTCTTTGTTTTAAAAATCTGGGTGGGGCAGCAGTGGGTTGAAGGATGTCAGGAACTGGAGCCGCTCATTCCTTTCATCATAAGTGATCCCTGGCATTATCACATGATATACTGTAATACTGACTAGATGTGCTTCAGTCACTGTGCTATCCTAGAAAGGTATACACGTATTACGAAACGACTTGTCCCTGTACGTCAGTGCTTGCGATGATATTAGTGCAGACTGAGGCACAAGTTTCTAATGCACGAAAGTATTAGCGTTGAAGATTTGAAGTGAATGAGATTTGGTAATCACAAGTTATCACGTTGAGAGTAACATCCAAATTTCTTCAAGAAAGTTTACAAATTAAGACGTACACAGCCATAAACTAATTCAGACTTTCCACTAAGAAACACGAACCTGGAAGCCAAACTGACAAGGAATTTTATTATCTCAGAGAGACCAAAGTCTTGAAATACACCAGTACGTTAAGGTTAAAGCTCCTCAGATTTGCATTATCAAGTTATTAGCATTCTGAGAGACTCAGAAATTATCGCATAAAAATCGGTATTTCAAATTTCCCGTTATCTTCCATAGATAAATGAAAAGTTGGGACCATCACTGGTCAAATTTCAATCTTTTCTCTAAATAAGATTTACAAACATTTAAGGTTTCAGGAAGTAAGCATGCATGTAAGTAATAAAGCTTTATTAAGGTTTAAGGCAGCAAACATGAACGTAAGCAATACTGAAAGTTTTATTAAAACTTAGGGTATATAAAGTACATTTATTTTTGTAATGTTTTTAATACCCACAAATGTTACATGCAAATAAATTATTATGAACTTTTAACTTGGTATACCCGAATTAAATCAAATACTGTTATTTACTATCAGAAGAGACAATCTCTTGTCATTTGGCATATTAACATTTGTTCTACCTAAAGTCGAGGCGATGCTTCCTTTTACGAAACACAGAAGCTCTTTAAGTATAAAACCGACCAGAAGAAGCATTCTACAGTTATTGCAAAGAATCTGACAAAATTTTCACCTTCAGGAAATAAACTTTCCAAGCATTTCAAAAGATGACTCAGCCAATAAATAATGATGCTGGTCATGATTGTTAAGTTTTCATCAGGAAAAAGCGCTAAACCAGTAGAGGTTATTCAGTATCTGTGGAATGTGATGCATTCAGATTCGATCAAAGAAAGTGGAGGATAAGTCCAGTGTCTTGAAGGAAGAGAACCTCACCAACGTTAAGACAAATAATACAATGTAAATTATAATACCATTTCGAGATGAAATGTGGCAAAACGGGACCTACACCCACCACTAACAACAACAACCTTCTCCAAGGGATGACTCTGGTGTCGAACATATGAAGCTGACCATTGGAGGCTTTCTTTAGTTATCACACGGAAACAAAATCTTAGAATGGTCTATGTAACTGTGCACAGGGAACCCATACACGTAAATAGTTCTGTGTATGTGGTCCTGGATACAGTACATCAGCGGGGAAAAATTGAAGCCTATCGAATAAGGCGATTTTAAGGTACAGACGAATATTTTAGAGAAATAAATTATAATAGTTGCTGAGAAATGGTCGGAACATAGGAAAGTCAGTCCTCGCTAAATTTAAAAACGCTCAAAAATTTTTAATTCTTATTTTTTCAGTGTTTTCATTTACATTGCATTTCAAATTGTCTACAATCCAATTAGAAAAAAAATTATTTATATTTCTTAAGAAAATCCAATTTGAAAAAATGGTTTAATAAATTGGCAAATTGGCACCCACACAATTTACAATTGATGCAAACAGACTTACAATTAAGATACACCAGCGTTCAGAGTTTGAAACCGATCAAAAGAGGCATTCTATAGTTATTTCATGGGGAAGGATTTATTTAATTAAATTGGCAAATTAAAGTTTATACACCTCAAAATGAAAGCTAAGCTTTCTTTCAATTAAGCCTACTAACAGTTAAAGTTTGAAGCCGGCCAGTAAAGACATATTTCAGTAATTGACCAGAATCCAACGATTCCAATTTTTTTTTTTTAAATCAGTAAAACTTAACCAAAAGCTCACTAAAAGCAAAAATTCAGAATCACTAACAATAGTAACACAGAATCCCCCAACAATAAGAGTAAGCAGGACAGCCTTCCACACCAACAACAGCAACCCAACTTTGCTTACCAACAACAGTAAGCCGGTTTTCCTTATCAACAACAGCATGCCAGGTTTCCTCGCCGAGTACAGTAAGCCATTATCATTTAAAATATCTAAGACCCAGATACAATAAACAAAAACAACAGTTATTCAGACACTCTTATTAACGGCAGAATATAGGTTAGCCTAGGTCAGAACAACAAAATTTAGATTCATCCTACAGAACAGTTAGCTAGACAGCCACCCTCACGTGCAACAGTAAGCAAGACAGCCTGTCTAACCAAAACCATAAAGTTCAATTGCTTTCTCCACCTACAACAGAATGCCAAGCAGCCATCCTCAGCATCAACTATTAACAGACAGCCTCACAAAATCACTATTCAACAACAGTAAGCCAGTTTTAGTCACCAACAATAGTAATTCAGAATCACCCAACAGTAACAGTAAGCTAGACAACCTCTGTCATAAAAAAAAAAAAAACACGAAGCCAGACAATCAGCTATACAGCTTCCCTCTAACAGTAAACTAGATGCCTCCCTCAATAAAAGTACAGGAGAAAGCGTGTCTCACCAAGAACGGAGAATTGAACATTCACTTTAATCAAATTCAATAAGCCATACAGCCTACCTAACGAACAGACAGCCAAACAAAAATAACCCAGAATCACTCGCCAACAATAGCAAAACAGAATCACCTAACAAGAGCAGAATGTCTCTCACTTCTTCCTTTTTCCTCACTGATAACATAAACCAAGCTTTCCTCACCATTAAAGGTGAGCTCTTATCATTCTCCAACAGCAATCCGCCAGATAACATCCACACCAACAACAGTTATTTACTCTTTCTTAATAACAGTAGAGCACCAGATTACCTCACCAACAACAGTAAGCCACAGTAAGCCTCATGCCACCCACAACGGCAGTAACGTAGAGTGACTCCCTCACCAACAATAGAAGACAAACAACCTCTTTCACCAACAACAGTGAGCCACATAGCCTACGTCACCAACCGCAGTAAACCAGACAGCGTCTCTTACCAACAGTAAGCTAGACTGTCTCCCTCGCCAAGAAAAGTAAGGTGGACAGCCTCCTCCGCCAAAAACAGTAAGACATATTGCCTCGCTCACCAGCAACAGTAAGCTAAGCAGCTTCCATCACCAACAACAATACGCCAAACAGCCTCCCTCAACAACAGTATTGTATCTCCCACGTGTGACAGTCGAGATGTATTTACTACCACACTTCAGCTTCTGTTGCATCCCTTCTGTTAATTGAGAGCAAACAGTGAGCTAGACGAGGACTGTTGAGAGGAGATAGGTATTGAATTCTGCTGTTGTAGGATGAGAGGCGTTCTGAGAGTTTTGTGCTGATATTGATGGAGTAGATTTATTTTTGTAGGCAGGGGATGAAAAATATGAATGAATGTCTGGCATAATCAAACGAAGTTGTAATAGAATGAAAACAGTTGAAGCGAGAGTATCGTTTGGGTGTTGCACCTCAGCCCCTACCACATTCCCTGGCTGGATAAGATAAGATAAGATTTCTTCGGATTTTTAACCCCGGAGGGTTAGCCACCCAGGATAACCCAAGAAAGTCAGTGCGTCATCGAGGACTGTCTCTCTTATTTCCATTGGGGTCCTTAATCTGGTCCCCCAGGATGCGACCCACAAAAGTCGACTAACAACCCAGGTACCTATTTGCTGCTAGGTGAACATGACAACAGGTGTAAGGAAACACGTCGAAATGTTTCCACCCGCCGGGAATCGAACCCGGGCCCTCCGTGTGTGAAGCGAGTGCTCAAGCCACCAGACCACCGGGCCACACTGTAAACTGTGGCTGAACACTGTGGACTGTGGTTGAACACTGTGGACTGTGGCTGAACACTGTGGACTGTGGTTAAACACCGTGGACTATGGTTGAACACCTTCGACTGTGGCTGAACACCGTGAAATGTAGCTGAAAACCGTGGACTGTGGCTGAACACCGTGGACTGTGGTAGAGTCTGTGGCTGTAGAGCCCAGCCTTATCTTCGGTATTAATTGCGTGAATATGTCTTCAGTCGTCAAAATTTCTGCGCTGTGTCACCCCACAGGCTGAACACTTTTCCAAAAACTAAGTAACTGAAAAAAACATTAAATAGTAAATATTTGTCAAAGAGAAATATCATCGGAAGTACAACAAGCATAAAAAAAATTTATTTTGACGATAGGCAATATACGTCCAAATTATTTATAAAATTAAAAAAAAAATATGCTTTTCGAATAAAAGGTTCGGCGCTAAATGATTCATTGGGGTTTTGCGGTAACTTTATTTTAATAGAGTATAAATAATCGATTAAGTGCCATAAACTGAATCTTGCAAAAATTCTGTTCAGTATTTTAACAAAGGTTGCCATCCACCATAGTACAGTGTAGGCCTAAATTGAACAATGATATTTATACTTTCTTAAATTAGGTCGTTGGTATTTTTCCATACATTATTTATTTTTTCAAGCAGAAGAAAAGGTAACTTAAACTATACCAATAAATCTGTCCATAGACTTTTTCAGCTCATGCTCAATAATTTATGCAATTAAACATGATGTTGATTTTTGAAACAGCATGGAGTAATAGCATCAACACACAATATTTCTTCTTCCTCTTCTTCTTTTCGTTCTGCTCCTCCTCCTATTTCCTCTTATTTTTCTCGTTATTATTATTCTTATCATTAGTTTTATTATGTATCCCAAAGGGGGACCTTAAGAGGTTGCTTGAATTTTTCTAATATTTTTTTTTTATTTTCGTCATAATTTTGATTTTATTTTGCTTATAACTCGGCTTCAAAGTTTGAGCACTTGTGTACGGTAACGAGGAATAAATTCTTGGAACAGCTGGTATATTCACTTGCCCTATGACAAAAGTTGTTGAACCCATTCCCATCATTCTGCAATGCCTGTGATAACTTTCAAAATTCTCAATGGCAGAGCTTCAAACACTCATAGAAAGGTGAAAAAAAAAAAAAAAAAAAAAATACGACGAGAGTGGAGAGTGAAATTCAAATTTGTAAAATAGAGTGAAATTTATATTACCGTAACGTTAACGTTAAACTATGTTAAATAATTTTCGGTATACCTCTTCCGAATTTCTACAATATTTAATGGGTGGTGCATCATAGGGACACACGATATTAAGTTTCGTTTGGGCGCAGCCACACTTGGAATTGCTGGAATTTGTGCCCTAAGTGAAGATTGGCTTATGTGGTCAACTTCAAATTTTCACGTTTGGTGAGGTTTCCTGAATGCAAGGCTCACGCGACCAGTATGTGGCATACGTTATACTTTGTCAATTTTAGTGAATAAATTGTGATATTCATTTTTTATTCAATAACCAAAGACTGCTTCTTCTGATTGAGTTCAAATTATTATTGACGATGCATTCTATAGGGAGGATAATATTACAGAATTTGAGTCCCAATGAGCGAAAATTTTGAAATTTTGCTGCATCGGGACAGTTAATGATCGCCTTTATATTTTTACTATGGGTGGGGTTTATTAAAGGACAACTTCTCACAGTCATTGAACTGTATAAAATTCAATTTGCCAATTTTATTAAGGAAATTGTTTACCATGTAATAACCAGTTAATGCCTCTTCTGTTCAGCTTCAAACCCTAAATGAATGTGTATCTTAAAAGGAAATATTTTTGTTTTAATTATGTTCCAGGTATTAGGGGATCATTTTGCAATTTTTTGTCAATTTTATCAAGCCAATTTTATTGATAGTTTGAAATAAAATGTATGAGGAAAAAAGTAAAATGAAAAATTAAATATCAGAGATTTTATGGTATATTTTTCAGTTTAACGAAGGGAATATCTTTTTTTTTTTTTTTTTTTTTTTTAAATTCTCACCATCATTTTCGTTTGTTTTCTGACAGATTTTCGTGGTTTTTTTTTCGAGAACGCCTGAATCAATGGGCTTTAAATTTTCAAAGCATGTGTAATGTATCTCAGACAAGATTCATGGGACTGTTTACATGTGTGATTGTCCTGTGCGCAATGTTACACACGCCATGTGTGATTGTCCTGTGCGCAATGTTACACACGCCATGTGTGATTGTCCTGTGCACAATGTTACACACGCCATGTGTGATTGTCCTGTGCGCAATGTTACACACGCCATGTGTGATTGTCCTGTGCGCAATGTTACACACGCCATGTGTGGTTGTCCTGTGCACAATGTTACACACGCCATGTGTGGTTGTCCTGTGCACAATGTTACACACGCCATGTGTGGTTGTCCTGTGCGCAATGTTACACACGCCATGTGTGATTGTCCTGTGCACAATGTTACACACGCCATGTGTGGTTGTCCTGTGCACAATATTACACACGCCATGTGTGGTTGTCCTGTGCACAATGTTACACACGCCATGTGTGATTGTCCTGTGCACAATGTTACACACGCCATGTGTGATTGTCCTGTGCACAATGTTACACACGCCATGTGTGGTTGTCCTGTGCACAATGTTACACACGCCATGTGTGATTGTCCTGTGCGCAATGTTACACACGCCATGTGTGATTGTCCTGTGCACAATGTTACACACGCCATTCCCAGCATTTGGTTTCCACTGTGATAAGCAGAGACAGGTTCCTCTGATCGGCTTCAAAATTTCAACACTCGTATTGTATTTAATAGAGTATGAAGATGCTATTTTACAGTAAGGTATTATTTTACCTTACTGCATTGTTTTGCCTTGAGGCATGTGAGGGTTTTTGATCTAAGGAACTGGACTTATCTGCCACTAGCCTAGATCGAATTTGTCTATCCATCCCTGTTTGATACCTGATAGCACAACATCTGAGCGGCTTTAAACATTATGTGCCTGTGCACTTTACAATATTGGTGTCGTTGCCATTAGGTGGCATAAGTTCTAATTAACCAGTTTTATTGAGTAAATAGTGATATTAATTTTTTTATTTAATACCTAAATAATCATTCTTTGATTGCCTTCAAAATATTATTGACGATTATGTACATAAATTGTTCTCTTCTCTAAAGATTCCCAAGTATTGCACATATATAATTCATCAACGATTATTATGCAAAATACTACATTGTTGTAATGTTTATATAATATAAAGTAGTCTGTTATATGGGGAAAAAGATCTATAAAAAGAGTGTTAGTGCTTAAGTGGACGCATATTAGAAGATGGGTGAGTGAGAGAGCTGTGTACTTGATACTCAGCAACCCTAAACCAGCACACATGTATGGTTTACCCAAGACCCATAAGCATAATATTCCTCTCAGACCAATCACATCAGGTATAGGCAGTGCACAACACAAACTAACCTGAGTTCTTGCCAAACATCTTGCCTGCCTTCTGGGGACCATCAGCCCCGCTCATCTTAAACATTCAGGCGACCTTCTCAACCGCATCCGAAACCTCTCCATCCGTAACAAGAAACTAAGCAGTTTGGACGTGACTTCCCTCTTCACTAAAGTACCTACCACACAAGTCATCGATGTTCTACGACGTAAAGTCAATCAGGACCTTAACCTTCCTCTACCTCCCGGAGATTCTGTTGACCTTATTGAACTCTGTGTTAATTTCAACTGTTTTTCTTTCAATAACAGTGTCTACAAACAAACATACGGCATGGGAATGGGGTCCCTCATCAGTGCCGTCTTAGCTAACTTGTATATGGAACACCTAGAGGCTGAACACTTCGCCAACATCATCCCCTCAAGCGTCACTTGGTTACGTTACGTGGACGACGTCCTCGTAATAACTCCCAAACGTTTTGATGTACGGAATCTTCAGGCAAGGCTCAACGCAGTTGAACCGGCGATCCAGTTTACACTAGAAGAAGAGTCCAATGACAAGCTACCCTTTCTAGACGTCCTCATCCACAAAGTAGATAACAACCTAAGATTTCAAGTTTACCGGAAACCTACAAATAAAAATGATCTCACACACTTTTATTCCAGTCAAGATACTAAGACCAAAAGAGGCATCATCATCGGATTTTTCCTAAGAGCTTACCGAATTTGCAGTCCTGAGTTTCTTGACGAGGAATGTACATACATTCACCAAACCTTCACTAATTTACATTTTCCTTCCTTTTTCATCAAAGATTGCAAGAAGAGAGCTCTTCAGATCATTAATTATCCACGCACCAACACCACTCCAAACAAAGTTATAATTCTTCCCAACAGCCAGGTTGCATCCAACATTTCTAAAGTACTTACTAAATCTAACACCAGAGTCGCCATCGCTTCCAGCCTTTCTATAAAGGATCTAACCAGGACAAAATCCAAGCACCATGAACCATTCAAAGCGGGGGTTTACACTATACCCTGTGGAGGCTGCGACAGGATTTATGTATAAGAAACGGCAAGAAACCTCGAAACACGCCTCAAAGAACACACTAATGCATGTAGGAACGATAACCTGAACAACGCCTGCGTACAACACCGAAATTCCACCAATCATCTCATGAAATTCAAAGACGCCCGATTAGTAATCAAAGAAACTGATTTCCGCAGACGCAAGTGCCTTGAATCAGCACTTATCGCTGTTCCTAACACAAACAAAATAAGGGCAGCTTCACCATCTCTGAAGTCTTAGCAAGAATCCTCCTGAAAACAGTAAACCCTACCATCACATAGTCTCTCCTGCTAGTACTACACAAGCACATCGCAGATGTGGAACACTGCTACAGGCCTTCTCTTTTCCAACCTCCTACAGAAATATTTGTCTAACCTGTTTTAATACTACCCAAGTAATTGTTTTTATCACCTTTTACTCTTGTGCAAGTTGATTGTTCTACCTTATTGTATTACTACTACTACTACAACTTATATCACTACTACTTCTACCACCACTAGTATTACACCTCACTTTGAGAGTATATATATACCCTCTGTGTCCATGTATTGTTTGTAACGGCTTGAAAAAGCTCCTGGAGAGCGAAACGTTGCCACAATAAAATGTCACTTTAGTTGCATTTGTGTCCTTTTACTTAACACTAATTAGGTAGTTTGATATTTGTGTAATACTTAGAAAATAATCAAGCAAGTCATAGATGGAATTATTAACATCATTACATGTGAAATATAATGCAGGTACAAAAAAGAACAGAGTTGTCACTAATATATACAGTTTTTAAACGATGGTACTCTGGGTTGCCGAGCCCATATGTCCATCCTCGCAAGAGGATATTGAGTAATTAATTGCTGAAACACCTGGGGAAATCCTAGATTCCGATGGTTTTTACCTAAGAGCAGTTAGAGAAGGACTAGCAAACAAGTTCTTAAAATTCCTACTAGCACTTGCTGAGAGTGCAACGCACTATCATGTGTGACAGTAACACAGTGCTTCCAAAATACCCTAAAGACTCGCAAGAGTTATACGCAAACAAAGTATAACATAATGTAAATACTAAGCACCAGTTCATGTCACAGACAAATATTTTAAGAATTACTGAATACTTCCAGTGTTGCCACTTCATTCTCGGCCACTTCCCCAAACAATGAAAATTGTCCCACAAAATCCCCTCAGATAATGTATAAAACGTCACAAATCTTTTCACAAAAAAAGTTGAAATAATTCAAAACATCACTTAGACAATTTTATATCAAGTTTAATATCACGAGATGTAAAGCAAAGGAAAAGTAAAGCCATAACATTCAAAGTACCACATTCCACAAGCAAAATATAATAAGTTCCAGTATGTTTCGTTAACAATCTTCAGTGGCATAACAAATGGTAAGTAAACACTTGATTCTGCTGCTACCACCACTGCTGCTGGTGCTGCTATTGTTGCTGTTGCCGCTGCTACTGCTTCTGCTGCTCATGTAGAAGTTGCTTAGCGAGACGGCGCACCTCGCAATCAGAGTGCCATACTTCGACATTTTTCGTGCAATCAGTACATTTCTTTCTTATTTTCTCCCCTCTGAGAGTTAAGCTTCACATATGTCCATTTGAGGTTGGCCCGTGCAGAAACTACACCGTACCTAGAAGGTACATACAATAAAGACATATCCGTATTTTTAAAACTTGTAGCATCTGTGCGGAAGAGAGGTTATAGATACCCACTCTGAGAGTGCGATATGTCTCAGGGATGGTCAAAGTTGATGGAGAGCAGTTATCCCCTATCCAATAGGCTGCAACGGCATTCTTTACCTTGAATCTCTTGGGATTTTTGATCAATTCCTTTCGTTCTAGTAATATAGAATCTTAGTATGAATCAAGTCCAAAAACGATAATGTTAGTCCTGTTTGCATTAACCGGCAAGAAAGGTGTCTCCATAATTATCCTTCCTATGTTCGTGTTTGTGACAGCTTTCAGTATTGTCTCATCATTATTAAACATCACACAGTCCTACTGATTGGATTTAAAGCGAAAATCAGTTCTTTGCTGCTGCTGCTACTGTTGTTGTTGTTGTTGCTGCTGCGTCTTTTTGCTTCTTCTTCTTCTTGAAGCTACTCATATTTCCTGACGGCTTCAGTGCCTTTGGGAAAGTCCACTTGTTTTCTTGCCATTATTACTCTCGACTAGAGTCACCTCTGCTGGAAGCATCCATATTACTGTCCACCGACATTCTCATTGATTCTTGGGAGTGGTCACAGGTAGACAATTGGCCACAGCAGAGCTTGTGGTGGCACTTTCAAGATCATTCAATAGGCCATATACACTTGTAGCAGTTGCCAAGTAGTACAATACTCGTGCAAATCCACACACCAACCATTCACACCCACACCCCAGCTCTCCTTATCTACACCCCAGCTCTCCTTATCTATACCTCATTTCTGTTTATCTGCATCCCAACACTCCTCAAACTCCATCGCTTTTTTTTCTTTTCCCAGAGAATTTGTAAGAAACATTTTCTCACAATTTCTCATTTCTGAACTCTGGAAATAACCCGGAAGTTTTACAGTTATTTTTACTTAGGTAGGGTTTGATTTGGTCAGGTACTTGTGCTTAGCATTGGTTACATTAACGTATATTAACTGGTATTTCCTTATAATTACCCGACAATGACGAACTTATAAATTTGTGTCTTATGAAGGCATTGAGGGCACATCATGTCATCTTGAGGTTGCATATTGTCATAAGCGGTAAAACAAAAGTTGAGTATTGACGTGAGAACGACATTGTTTTTTTTATCTGGTATTCAGAGTTTCAACGCTGGTGTATTTTACTTCGTGGAAGTGTTAAATAATTATTATTTGGCTGATTAGGTACCATTCTGTCAAATTTATAAAAAGAATGCGTTGTATACATGAGGGCCCCTTATATATACCACTTTTCGGTGTTCCACGCTTTCGTTGTCTTTCAACTAAACTGTTGTTGCACTCACCGATGACAGTCGCCGCTGGCGGGTGCAACATAATAAACAATGGCTGAGTTTGAAGCAAGTGAAAACGTGGAACACCAAAAAGAAGGTGTTGTATATGCAGGGCACTCCTGTATATTTTTTGGTGTTTAACTTTAAAAAAAAATATCTTTAAACATCCTAAACCTTTAAATTCTAATGTATCACACTGAGAAAGGTTCGATGTAATGCTACGATAAATGCAAACTATTTCCTTTTTTTTTTTTTTTTTTTTTTTTTTTTTGAAAAAAAAAAATTGTCATTGTTATTCGGTTATGGAAATCCAGTATGTATATTTTAATAAACAATGTTGGTCATGCCACTAAGTTAATAAACATGACCAACTTCCATTCGTCTGCTCTACTCTTCTGTGACGTCGTCTTCACCAATCCTGTCTTCAGTATACTAATCTAAATTCTAGGACATTTACTTTAGATTCATCAAGACTGTTGGACTAATTGCTTCCTCTCAATACTGATGGACTGATCATGTCAGACTACTTCCACCGTCTCCAACAGTCTCACCAAGGCTGAGGGACTGGTCACACGAATCACTTCAAACTACTACTGTAATACTGCATTATTATTCTCGGTATTGGATTAATAAAACCACTTGACGAAACGTCTCCATAGTAAGATACCCATGGGTTGCGAATGTCTTATAGAGTTTCGTGTTATTTTAAATAATTGACACATGGTGAAAGCATTGATAGCTCTCTCTCTCTCTCTCTCTCTCTCTCTCTCTCTCTCTCTCTCTCTCTCTCTCTCTCTCTCTCTTTCTCTCTCCCCTCCCCCAGAAAGATTGGGTAACTAAGAGATCACAAATATTTCGCCTGTAAGAAGACTTTTGACAAAGTACCACACTAGAGACCGGGATAAAAGCTAGATGAGCAGGGAGGAATAACAGGGAAGGCGCTAAAATAGATCAAAGAATAATTAACAGGAGGGAAACAACGAACGATTGTCCAAGAAGTGGTGCTTGAATGGGCGCATTTGGCTCTCTTGGTAGCGCGCGCGCGCACACAAAAACACGGATAACACGTAATATTACAAGCACTTAAATGGCCTCACCTGCGCATTCATAACAAGCAGACGCACACTCACGCTTCTATATGTACATACATGAAAGCTAAGATGCTCAAATGTACATTCACAAACATACACACACATGAGCATATGCCTATAAACACCTCCCTTCTCAACCACACACACAGTTGGCAAACAGTTTCTGCAAATCTCGTTCAGGAAGTTCCCCGGGGAGAGTATAATGCCGAGAACATCACCTGAAACGCTCTTCAACCAAATTACCTCAGCAGCACATGTGCGCATTTGGCAAATCTAATTACTAGCTTCCAGGAATCTCAGCAAGAGTCGTTCTCGACACTATATGCGACATAAGCCAGGAATTTTTTTATTAATTTGCAGCGCCAACATGGAGCCCACACCTAAACAAGTGCAGAGATTTGCAAGCAGACTAGTCCCAGAGTTTAAAGGTATGTCCTAGGAGACACGAGAGATATGAAAACGTCGTATAAAATACTTAGAGGAAGTGATAGAGTTTGAGAAATGGGAAACATATGCCCGAGAGCATTGAGGGGAGTTAAAAATACTTCAGATGAGTCAGAGGATCGTCAGAAACAGGAAGGGAAATGACCTGGGCAACGAAGTAATATAGGCAGGATCCTCACGCAACATTAAGAATTGATATGCTTGGGCTCACGAAGCCAGGAGAGTTAATCCAATAACGGACAGTTTAAGAGGCTGGGCCAGGAGCTGAGACATGACCTCTTTAACTCTAATATTCGAGTCTCTCTCTCATTCTCTGTCTGTCTGTCTGTCTGTCTGTCTGTCTGTCTGTCTCTCTCTCTCTCTCTCTCTCTCTCTCTCTCTCTCTCTCTCTCTCTCTCTCTCTCTCTCTCTCTCTCTCTGTTTTCAACTTGATGGATGACAAAAAATATTCAGAATTTCTATTTTGACTTTATTGGAGAGTTGTCTTTCAAGGCTCATGTTAGGTGGCAAACCCCAATAATCTCCAATTGAAATCTTATATTAGCCCCAGGGATGTGACCCTCAACACTCGACTAACAACCTTCTGCATATTTGCCACTAAGTCAACAGGGAAGGCAGCTGTTGAGAATCTTGCCCGCATTTCTACACCTGCAAAGTATTCGAACCCAGGAGGCAAAACAAAATGTGTACAGTAATATACCTTGCATAGTATAGTTTTGGACAGTACATGTTTTGATATAATACGTTTTATAAATATAATATATTTAATATAAATTTTAACTACAATATGCACCGATATTGCCCTTATGTTGTGAGTGTAGTGAAATGATATTTGGATTGACAATCACTTGTATATAATTTAAATTGTTACCATTGTTGCTCCCAGATTTAAAGGAATAAGAGATTTTCATGATATTTTCAGAAATTTTGTTTTCGTGTGATATTTTGGACTTGGGAGACAGTCACAAAATTTTGTGACTGTTACCCATCGATCAATACAGTGCCACTCAGCGTTATATGACCCTAGTGGGTTTTGATTATATTAATAATATACAGTGCCACATCGACTTTAATCATAAGAGTTCTTATAAACAAAAACATTTTACATAAGACTGCCTTAACTGCATATTTTTAATTGTCCTAGAATATATTAATTATAGAGGGTAAATCTAAATGTCTTATGAGATTCTCATATATAATTTAACACGTCTTTCCTTTACATTTCGAACGCTGTCAACAGTCATTTTGATTACGTATTATATAGCACACACAGTCCCATTACTTCGAATATCAAATGACTCGAGTAAAATGAATTTTCAATTACTTTACACAGAAGAAGAATCAATCCAATTACGCGAGGGACACTGCTGAACCTAGCTGATGAAAATCTTGTAGTAAGCTGAAAAATGTGATGAACTGGAAAACCTTAAATAAACTAAACTGGAGACACCATGTTTTGCGCTTTCCCATTAATAATAAAATTAATAATAATAATGAAATAATGTGCGTGGGATGATCAAGGACTTGTTAAACGTAGCTTAAATTCTTCCAAATTTTATTTATCGTAAATGAATCTATTTTGTATAACTAAATAAGATATTTATATTAAAATCAAACTATTTTATTTTTATGAAGCTTGATTTAATTATTTTTCTCTGAGCGACAGGTCTTTCTGATACAACTTAATCGGCCTTTTGAAAATCAATTGGATTTCAAAAATCTCTCGAATGAACAGAGTATTAGACTTGTCCACTTTTAATTCTTTATTTATGCTTTTGAACTCTTAGTTCAAGGTTTTTCACAGTTTGACCGTAATAAACTTTATTTCATTTTTTTTACAGGGAATCTTGTTGAACAGGCATCAGCATGTTTTGGGGAAATTTATTTTTTTTTTTTTTACTGTATCAAGATTTTTAAATACAACTTTGACTTTAAAATTCTTAAGTAGAGAAGGTATATCAAGAATGTTTTCATTGTAAGGGAGAACAAACATATTCTTGGTTGAGTATGATTGTTCTTTTTTGAATTGTAAAATGTATTTACAGTAATTTTAAAGGACTTATCGATTAAGTATACCTGGAGTATACCTGGAGAGAGTTCCAGGGGTCAACGCCTCTGCGGCCCGGTCTGTGACCAGGCCTCATGTTGGATCAGAGCCTGATCAACCAGGCTGTTACTGCTGGCCGCACGCAGTCCAACGTACAAACCACAGCCTGGCTGGTCAGGTACCGACTTTAGGTGCCTGTCCAGTGCCTGCTTGAAGACAGCCAGGGGTTTGTTGGTAATCCCCTGATGTATGCTGGGAGGCAGTTGAACAGTTTTGGGCCCCTGACACTTATTGTGTTGTCTCTCAACGTGCTAGTGGCACCCCTGCTCTTCATTGGGGGGATGTTACATCGCCTGCCGAGTCTTTTGCTTTCGTAGGGAGTGACTCTCGTGTGCAAGTTTGGTACTAATCCCTCGAGAATTTTCCACGTGTATATAATAATGTATCTCTCCCGCCTGCGTTCTAGGGAGTACAGGTTTAGGAACTTCAAGCGTTCCCAGTAATTGAGGTGGTTTATCGCAGTTATGCGTGCCGTGAAGGTTCTTTGCACATTTTCTAGGTCAGCAATTTCACCTACCTTGAAAGGTGCAGTTAGTGTGCAGCAATATTCCAGCCTAGATAGAACAAGCGACCTGAAAAGTTTCAACATGGGCTTGGCATCCCTGGTTTTGAAGGTTCTCATTATCCATCCTGTCATTTTTCTAGCAGATGCGATTGCTACGGTGTTATGGTCCTTGAAGGTGAGATCCTCTGCCATGATCACTCCCAGGTCTTTGACATTAGTTTTTCGCTCTATTGAGTGGTTGGAATTTGTTTTGTACTCGGATGAGATTTAAATTTCCTCACGTTTTCCATATCTGAGTAATTGAAATTTCTCATCATTGAACTTCATATTGTTTTCTGCAGCCCATTTAAAAATTTGGTTTATGTCTGCTTGGAGTCTTGGAGTGTATTTTGGGTATTTTATTTTATTTTGGGTAATTTAGCTATTTCATCAATCTTCAAGATTTCTTCATCTATGAACTCTGGGCTCTCAAAAATATGGATGAGAATTCAGAAAGTTTAACTCTATCAAGATGTGAAAAATTATTATTATAATAATCAAAACAAAGTGCTAAACCTAGATATGAAGAATAATAGTGCACATAAGAAAAGTTATTTATTGGTTTCCTGTATATTTTGAATTTAAAACTATGGTTGCCCTTAATAATCAAGACATCTAAAAAAAATAAATGATTGATTTTGTTAAAACTCAATAGCAAAATTTATGGAATGAGCTAGACTATTTAATTAAACATGGAATTAGACATTAGGCATTAGACTCAAATCATTATTATATCTTTACCACTTAGCTCTACTGTGGAGGATTTTGTTAAACAGTCTTCTTTCACAATCCATTTGCAAATTGCTAAGGACAGGTGAGAGAGGATTTCCCTTTGCCATACCAAACTTCTGGGTGTAAAACTCGCCATTGAACAAAACCTTTCCATCAACAATACAAAGTTTAATAAGCTCAGTGATTGTAGGTAATGACAGTTGTAAATCGTAATTAACATGGTTCTTCACATTGGAAACTTAATAAATCATCAACTGAAACTTTTGTAAACAAAGAAGTGACATCAAAACTCTAACCATACTGTAATTATATACATCTGTTATGGTACTTAATTTTTCAACTAAATCAATATTATTTTTAACATTAAAGTTAGAAAGTTTGTTAACAATTTGGCTCAACATATCTACTAGCAATTTGGATAATTTATAGGAAAGTGAACATATGGAGCTAATAATGGGAGTGGCTGGATTACCTGGTTTGTGTGTTTTTTTAATCCATACATATATATTAAAGATGGATTGGTGGTCATGAATGTTTTAATTAGTTAATATTTGCCTTTCCATAGTCGTTTTATTGTTTTGTTAAAGTTGCTATTAAATGAATCTAAGGATTTCTTTCTAAGTCTGGAATAAGTATCTGTTTCATCTAAGAGGTTATACATCTTACTTTGTTAATATTTTTTTTTTTTAAATTACTACTGTATTAATTTTCTACTTTAGTAATATGCATTATTTTTATTATTAATAAGATTTTAATAAGACTTAAACTCTGAGGATAATTGGGAATAATTTTTTTCATCATAGAACTATAAACCATTCCCTTAATTATATTAATTTCATCAATAAAGAAATCAGTAAATTTCTTTAATTTACAAAATCCTTTGCAATTTCCACATTATTGACTTTAGAGGTTGCAAAAATTAGACCGAAACATACAGAAGCGGTTTTATTTTTGTTTCTTCTGATAAATTATTACAAAGTTGTTATTAGTATGTTTATTCTAGTCATTGTTTTCAATTAGATTCTCTAATTTGAATTTTAGTTTATTTTTGAGTTCACTACAAATTCTTATAAGTTTATTGTAAGTAACAATGATCTAACTTTAACCATCCAGTTGATTTTCAAAAGGACGAGAAAGTTGTATCAAGCAGGTCTATGCTTCAGAAAAATATAATTGAATCAAACTTCATAAAAATAGTTTTGATTTTAATATAAATATTGGTTTAGGGTTATACAAATTATATTCACTTATAATAAATAATATTTGGGAAGAATTTAAGCTATGTTTGACAAGTCCTTGATCATCAAAACCACATCATAATGGGAAGAGTGTAATTTCGGAAGTGACTGTGAGATGTTATCTCAACTTTATAAGCCTTCTGCTATTCTGTTGTTCTTACAGGCCCTTGATAATGTGAGAAATTCCCAGCAGTCGGCCACGTGCCCAGAATGCTGCAGACATTTTTTCTCTAGATCGCAGCACTGAGTCTCTGAAAGAGGAAGCTGGCCGCTTTGTGATCCTTGGTTTGTGTGATGAGTTTTTCTCCCAGCTCTTTGAGGAACTTTAGAGTACACTTGCCCTATGCTCCAAGGGTCTCCGACCCTACTGGGATGAAGTTCTGGTAACTGAGCAGGCCGTCTTATTTGCGGATCTTCTGGGTCTCCTTGTAACTGGCGGCTCCACCCCCTTCAACTTCAGAGTATGGCAAGTAGGTGTCTGCCAACGTGGCAGCACAGGTGTAGTTTCAGGCAATTTGTTTACCATCCTTCCAGGGTGGCATAGTGGCTCCATCTGGACGCTTTTGACTTCCATCGGACCTCCATACTTAGGGTTCCCTTTGAGCTGGGCAACGGGTTTTGGCGAGACTTCTCTTTATGATGTTGACCTCCTCATGTCTAGCATACTTCCCTTCTGATGTGTGACACACGAGACCATGAAATCCGAACTGATCAGCCGTCGCCCTGCCGCAAATAAACCTATTTTCAGTGAGTATGGGGGCGGCTAGACGAAGAGGAACACCAATCCGAATGGCCTGTGGGTCGAGATATATATATATATATATTAGTTGTGCAGTTCTTTCTTTCACCACATCTTCCACAGCGCCATCAGCAGACAAGCTCACTCCCAGATAGCTAAGCACATTTACTTGCTCTGTACTCCATCCCCTCTAATCTGATATTCACTCTGTCATTGCATTATTGTATTTCAGCAAATAATTACGAAATGGGGACAATAATTTTTGAATTAATTTTAGTGAAGCTGAAGTTTTGATAGGATGTCACTACACACAGCAGAGGAAGGTAAAGGACTCTGTGATAATTAACTAGGTTCCTTATTTCCGTAGTATTAACGAGAAGGTGAAACCCCTCTTAGAAATATTTCTTTTTATCTTGACAAATCGTTAAAGATGGGCAACATAAAGTGAATCCAAAGCTTCTGGAAATGTTATACTAGACTTCCTGTTATTGATTTATTTTACTTATTAAAAAAATAATTATTTGGGTATGATAAGATAAATATAGAAATACTTATCTAACAATTGAGTCGCAAAAACATTGGCATGTTGATAAGGAATACCTTGGTTAGTTTTCACCTTTTCACTGCCTCTTCCGTCAAACTACATTATAGAAACCAGCGTCCCTCACGCAGATCTACGTTTCGAGCTCAGCTCCCGCAGATGAGCTGTGAGCAATAAATTTTGGCCTAGACAGGAGAGAATTAGACTGTGCGGCGAGTGTGCTTGTTATTAAAATATTAAGCCTCACGCAGTGTATGATGGGGAAAAAAACCCCTCTGACCTTGTATTTTGTCTAAAATTGAGGTCTTTTTTAGCACAGTATTTATGATTTTACTGGCTGTTGCTATCAACTGAAGGGAACGAAGACATTCTATCAAAATAGAGATGATTTGGGTTAATTTTACAAGCGGACGTAGGTTGAAATCGGGCTTATTTTATTGGATATATTAATTTTTTGACAATTTTTCTGTGGATGGGTAAGGCCCCCCTAACCCGTGTTTGTTTTATGGGTTTTTTGCTACGTCTGAGTCAATTATTGGGACGCCCTAAACCGTGACCAATCTTTCCTGATCATATTTTAATATCCAAGAATTGGGGTAAAACGTTTTTTTTTTTTTTACTGATGACTTGAAAATGGAGAGCCAGTGTAATATAGGAGAAGCCTGAGACGTGATTAATGAATAGAGGAAATGTTGCTTTATTGACTGGAATGCCAGCAGTATTTGTTTTTAAATTGGAATTCTTATAATTTTGTGTAAAACTGGCTAAATTACTGACTTTTGAACACTTATAGGGTAGTCCTGATAGATGAATAGACGGCTTACTGTGCTCAACAGAACGTTAAGAATAGGGTTACTCAAGAATTTACTCGAATTTACGATATGACTCAAATTGGGCAAAATCACCCAATTTGAGTCATATCGCAAAGTTGGCGTGCAGGCCGCCAAATTTGCGCCTGAGTAATTCAATAAATTTTAGGTCAAATTTCGTATTTTGGGTGTCATTATCTTCAGAAATAGATTCTCTACCATTTCATGGGATTTGTTTTTAATTACCGACATTATCAGTACTTCTAATTTCGGGGGTCCCGACAGTGAAATGGTTGAAAGAAGGTTGTACAAATATTTGGGTATGGTTTAATTCTAGTGAGACTTGCTTGGAGTGTGCCAGTGTGCCTTCTGCGGTGGATCTTTCAAGGGTGCACTTGCCCTTGTCGCATATTCATGGGCAGCCGTCTAGCTCATTTAACAGCGCCGGATGAGTGGCTGAAGCAGACCGAAAATATTTGTTTTTTTATGCTAATGAATACAGGTTATTCGTGTATAATGAACTCAGTTAAGGTCGTAATAAACGACTGTAGATGAATAAACAGAAAGATGGATGGGGGGCTTGAACCATGGTCCTGGGATTGACAGGTCCAACGCTTTATTATTGAACAATGAAGCTGCTAATAGACAAAATTCTTATGTAATAATTATTATTAAATTATCATTGGCAGCCTTCGTTGCAACGAAAATTATAGGTGAAAAAATGACAATCCTTGATTATGTTGTTTAAATACACTTTCTGACAGTAATAACTTGTTATAGAAAAACTCAATACGTACCTGAGTGTGGTAGCTACACTAATCATTATTAACATTATGTAAAATAATAATATCAGCATCATTAAAGGAAGACACTGGAGGACAAGTATTATTATATAATTACATTTTGCTTAATCCAAAGCTTTTTCTCTGATTTTGTTTTCATTTGTGTTCCTCGCTAAGATGATTACCTCTGGTCCGAGTGCGTGAGAGTACTGGCAAGGGGAGAGTACTGGCAAGGGGAGAGTACTGGCAAGGCGAGAGTACTGGCAAGGCAAATCCTTAATGCAGGTTACTAGATTCATGTTGCTTCCAGACTCGAGTGTTGCTGGTAACGTTATTAAGCCAGCAGACACCCGGCTAATTGTCTTACCTGGGAACACCTTTGTCGCCTCCTCCAGAATTGCTTTCCTGGCTGCCACAATAACTTAACCCAGCTTGTGAAGGCAATAATGCTCCCCCCCCCCTTCCACACACACACACTCTCTCTCTCTCTCTTTCTCTTTACACAGGGTTTGACAAGGTTAGGTTAAGGATTCCTAACTTTTCTGACAAGCTAAGAGTTGTTGCACATCTGGAGCCATCTGTGGGCTTGCAATTTCATTTGAACGACTGACATTATTTCGTTGATATCATTATGCTGTATGAACATGTTCCAGACACGAGTCATCCTAGGAATAAATGATCTCAGATGAAGTGATGTTCTGGAGAAGGGTACAACCAGAGTGAAGTTGCTGCTTGCTGCCCGTCTTGTGGTGTAGAAGATCACTTCTCGCTGTCCTCGGAGTGGAGACAAGTGTAGTACTTTGACAATATTGTCCTTGTACATAACAGTAAGGCCACCCACATCAATCCGGTGTTGAAGGTTCTGCTGAAATGAGAGATCTATCCAGGCTGAGTCCAGGTGAGAGATGAGGCGTTTTGATCTGTTCTCAACACTGTCAAGAAGTTGCAGGTGAGATTGGGGGAGGGGGAGACAATCCAAGAAAGTGGAGCATACTCAAGATGTGAGCGTACTTGTGCCTCGTACAGAATCTTGCAACTTCTACTGTCAAGCAGATGCGAAATACGTCGAAGTGCAGTAAGATTCCTGTCCGGCTTGTTTGCCGGGATTACAACGTGGTTCTTCATGGTCATGCTTATCACTGCTCCAACATTACCATCATGGTGCCTCTCTCTCTCTCTCTCTCTCTCTCTCTCTCTCTCTCTCTCTCTCTCTCCACACACACACACACACACACATACACACATCATGTCAAACAGGAATCATGAAACAGCTGGAAGTTCATGCTCATGTAGGTTTGCCAGGACGGGTCCTGGCCCTGGTCCTTTCCATGTAGTGACCAGCAGTGACTCCCGAAGGAGTGTTGGCGTCTGTACAAGTGATGTACCGTTTACAGCCCTGTGACAAGGGCACAGTGAGCATTCGTGTCAAGTGTAGTACCGCTTACAGCCCTCTGGCGAAGGAAGCCCTACGACAAGTACATGGTAGCTCTTTCAACTCCATTTGAGCAATTCCTGGCACTCAAGCCGCAGCTCGAGTGTCAGAACGACTCAGGAGATTCTCTGGAGGGGTACTGAACACCTGACTACTAGCTGGGAGTTGGAAACAGATGAGCCACAGGGAAGCTAGTATTTCTTCAGTCTTAGTGTTCAGGGAGTGGAATGATCTGGATAATGAAGTGGTAGAGGCATTATCCATACATAACTTTAAGAAGAGATATAGGTGAGTACATGTAGGTGAGTACACACACACACACACACACACACACACACGACATGGCGGAAGGGATAGAGTCAGAGGTGTCCTTGTTTGCAGTCGACGTGAAGCTAATGCGGAGAATTCAAGTGCATGAGGATCAGGTAGAACTACAAACGGCTCTGGACAGGCCGCAAGCCTGGGTCAACAACTGGTTCCTGGAGTTTAACTACACCAAGTTCAAAGTCATGAAGATTAGGGAAGGTCAAAGAAGACCGCAGACAGAGTATAGGCTAGGGGCTAAACGACTGCAAATATCACTCGAGTAAAAGGATACTGGAATGATTATAATACCGGGCACATCTCATGAGGCACTCATCAACCAAATAACTGCTGCAGTATATGGGCGCCTGGTAAACCTAAGAATAGCGTGTTGACACCTTAGCAAGTAACCGTTGAAGACTCTGTACACCGTGTACGTCAAGTCCTTATAGTAGTATGCAGCACCAGTATGGAACCCACACCTGGGTTCCATACTGGTCAAGAAATTAGAGAAAGTGCAAAGGTTTACAACAAGGCTAGTCCCGGAACTAAGACGTATATCCTATGAGGAAAGGTTAAGGAAAATCGACCGAGCTACACTGGAGGGCAGGAGAGATTGGGAGGACATGATAACGACATACAAAACAACTAAGAGGTATTGACAGGGAGTATAGGGACAGAACGTTTCAGAGATGAGACACAGCCACAAGGGGTCGCAACTGGAAGTTGAAGATTCAAATGAGTCACAGGGACGTTAAGAAATATTTCTTCAGTCACTGATTGTCAGGAAGTGAAACTATCTGGAGAGTGATGAAGTGGAGGCAGGATCCATATATAGCTTTAAGAAGAGATACGATAAAGCTCATGGAGTAGGGATAGAGTAGACCTAGTGGCGACAAGCGAAGAGGCGAGGCCAGGAGCTGTGAATCGACCCCTGCAACTACAAATAGGTGAGTACGCTCACACACTCACTTATCCCTCTATTCTCTTCTCCTGGTTATAAAAAAATGACAGCTATTAAATAATCAGAATTATTACACTGATGTTTACCATTTTAACGACCATAAAAATCAGTCATACAAAAATCGAAAACACTCATGAGCGTAATGCCGGCAGGATGGATGAGAATAACAGGATTTTTTAATTACTCAGATTCCTTCTCTTCTGAGCCAGATATCACTCTGCCTTTAATACGAACTTCGATACTTACTGTTTGTATCTGTGGACATGTATTGAACTTCAGAACTGATATTAGTACTAAACTTGTTATAATTTTTTTTCAGTAAGTTATATTTCGAGAAGAAGACAGTGCAAAATCTGTCAGACAAGACATGGGAGGAAATCACGTTAGATTCAAGGATACCGTAATTCAAATTGCATGGATCAAGAACCCTTCACCAGCATAAATGACTTATCTTCTCGTTCAGACAATATTTATTTTCTTATTTATTTTGGTTCACACTTAATCAAAGTTTTTACATGCTTGGTGAAGGGCTCTTGGAACTTCCCTTCCGATTACCCCAAGCCCTTCCATTTCCCATGCGCTGAACATAATTATATTTTTAGAAAATGCAGATGATTATTATAAACATGGAGTAGCGCTAAACCCGTAGGATTATACAGCGCATGTGGGGGGGTGATGGAAGGTAATCAGGCTTAATTCAGGGAACTGGAGCACATATCCAATTCCCTAGATGAAGAGCCCCTCACCAGCGTCGAGGAACCTCCCTTGATGGGAACAAATGCAGAAACAAAGTTTAGGTAGACGACTGGTTCTTACCAAGAAAAATAAGTATAAATAACATGAGAGAATCAGTAGCAGACTTCCAAGTACGATGTTGATGATAATGTACATGGTGAGTGCTTTCCTGCGGTCGTGTTGGTGAGAGAAGAGACGGCTGTCCGTGGCCACCATTTTCTCTAATACGACCTCTGCCATATTCTCGTCCATCACTACCCTATATACGTCTGTTACTCGTGCATGGGCCCAGTTCTTGTTCAGGTAGAGTGCTTGCTACAACAGTCACTGGTGGAGAAGAATCTAACTCGGGATCGGGAGATGGATCATTGATGCCAAGTGTGCTAGTAAATGTTGGAACATTTATATTGGGTGTACTAACAGGTGTAGGAGAGGAGTTGACAGATCCAAAGATTGCTGCCTTGCTAGGCAGTGAATGTGTTTCCTCTATGACGGCTCTAGTGCTAGCAGGTTCCCACCAGTTCTTTAATGTTGGTTTAATCTCGGTGTGAGAATGCTTGGCCTGTGAGAATGTTGGTTTAATCTCGGTGTGAGAATGCCTGGCCTCCTTAATAGTGTCAATATAAATCAGGGAACTGGTAGGGCTTGAACCCATGGCAAGTGAGTTCTAAAACACACGGGCCAGTGCATTAACCATGGGGTCAAGCCCCACTCGTTTCCTGATTTGTTTGCTAATCGTGATATTACGATTCCATGAGTCAGTGTCGGTATCAGCGTCTCATCATAAGTCACTTAATGTGTGAGAAAATAAAGTTTTTAACTACAATGGAGGGGACTGGAGAGTGAGAGAAGAGCAGGGATTGTTCTCTCCAGGGTCTGAGGGAGAGAGAAGGTTCGTTGTCCTACAAAATGTGAATTCAATAAACACCTCAAGGCATGACGAGTTTTCTAGAATTCCCTGTTCCTAAAGCTGCGTTTGTGAGCGAACAATACACAATAATCGCTCAAAACACACAGTACACAATAATTGCCCAGAAAAACAATCATACCAGTTATGTGACTAAGCCAAACTGAAGGATTTCATTCATTATGTCAAGGTGAAGACGTACTCTATGCCTCTTGATCAGGTTATTAATTATGATTTATATTATAACAAATGAATATTCTCATCCTTTCTCCGAATGACAGTGAAAGCGTTAATATATTACAAATTGGAATAGTAGTAACATAGATATAATGATAATGCGGTACACGAAAGAATAATGATAATTGCATTATGAAATGGTATGGAAGAGAAAACATAAGAAAACAGACAATAATATTCAATAACCATAAGTATTGTATATAAATCTAATAATTGTCTCAAGTATTTTTTTATAGCAGATGGCGGCCTTCATCCCTCTTATTCTTCCCTCCCTCCCTCCTGACATTTACAATAGTAAATACTGGGTGGTCAGTACTTGGAAGTACTGACCACCCAGTATAAGTCAGCACCACCCAGCACTGCTGCCACTACTGTTGTTGCCGCTACTACTGCTGTTGCCGCTAGTACTGCTGCCGCTACTACCGCTGTCGCCACTGTTGTTGCCGCTACTACTACTGCCGCTACTGCTGCTGTCGCTACTGTTGTTGCCGCTACTACTGCTGCCGCTACTGCTGCTGCCGCTACTACTGTTGCCGGTACTACTGCTGTTGCCGGTACTACTGCTGTCGCTACTGCTGCTGCCGCTACTACTGCTGCCGCTACTACTGCTGCCGCTACTGCTGCTGCCGCTACTGCTGTTGCCGGTACTACTGCTGTCGCTACTGTTGTTGCCGCTACTACTGCTGCCACCACTGCTGCTGTCGCTACTGCTGTTGCCGGTACTACTGCTATTGCCGGTACTACTGCTGTCGCTACTGTTGTTGCCGCTACTACTGCTGCCGCTTCTAACGCTGTTGCTACTGCTGTTGCCTCTACTACTGCTGCCGCTACTGATATTGCCGCTACTAATGCTGCCGCTACCTCTGCCGCTGCCATCGCCCATTTCTACCAGATGAAAATCTCGTGCTCTTAAATATACCTTTCTCCATTCCTTCCAACAGGTTTGTCTTCAACCGTGTACATCAGGTACTTGTCAATGCCATCATTATCTTGCTACCTGATATATGTCTCTCAACACCACTCGCCTTTACTCTCAACACCACTCGCCTTTACTCTCAACACCACTCGCCTTTACTCTCAACACCACTCGCCTTTACTCTCAACACCACTCGCCTTTACTCTCAACACCACTCGCCTTTACTCTCAACACCACTCGCCTTTACTCAACACCACTCGCCTTTACTCTCAACACCACTCGCCTTTACTCTCAACACCACTCGCCTTTACTCTCAACACCACTCGCCTTTACTCTCAACACCACTCGCCTTTTCCCCATCCAAACTTTTTCTTTTACGCCAACCGCTCTATAATACCCCACTATTTTTTTTTTTTTTTTTTGCTGCTACACAAACTAGTTCCCAGTCCACCTCTGACGTTCTTCTGTCTCATTATCAAATTCCATTAGAAAATTGCAACTGGGATTAAACAGCAGGAAATCATATTAGTGTTAGATGCACTGATGAGAGCCAACACTACTGAGACAAATTAACGTTTTGTTTCCGAGTACCGTAATTAACAAACTGTATAAATATTGTCACGAGAATACATTATATTTTGAAGATTATGACGTGAAAACTTACTGAAAGGTTAAGAGTGAATTAATCTAAAGATTTTTGTTTTTCAATTATTTTGCAGTAAACGAATATATAATCATAATATAAATTTAAAAAATTAGATGAACACGATATTCAAAATACAAACATTATGTATACCCACAGAGAGACGCAAACAAATGTAATAGATTTTTTGGACAGTATTTATAGATTTCCAACTGAGATTCTCTTAACTGATACACGAGAGAAAGCCAGGTGAAAAAAGTAGGTTAGAAGATATCACCAGGTGGGTGAGGTTATTCTTGGTTGTAGTGTAGGTTAGAAGATATCACCAGGTGGGTGAGGTTATTCTTGGTTGTAGTGGGGAGATTCTATGTTGGCAGCAGAAAGTGGATTTTTTGTCTTCAAATTGGTATGGGTATTTTTCAGAGCAAATTATGAAATTACAACCGGTTTCCATGACTCGTTTGAAATAATAAGGCATTCTGTATACGAGTGCTCATTCTATGTTGGTGTTGGACGGTGCATTCCGTGGCGTTTAACATTTGGCTGATTTTTTTTTACTGAAAGTAGGGAGAGCTTTCTTTCAGATTAATCGTTTATGTATCGGCCCATCTGCCCCACGTAAGCTAAATTGAAGTCTCAGCCCATCTGCCCCACTTAAGCTAAATTGAAGTTTTAGCAATTTTTTTTAGTACACAAGAAGTTTCCGACTTGACTGGATGTGTAATGTTTTAAAAAACCAATTGCATATTTTGTTAGGTAAAAATATGCTACATCTATGACATTTTTACACATAACCAATATACCTTGATTGAAAGGGATAGCTTATTTTGTTGTGGAAGATAGTTTTGGGTTAACTGGGTCTGTAAGTTTGAAATATTTTTTGGTGACGTTGTTGAGTCCTAATTGAAAGATCCAGTCCACGTATCCTTGTTAGAAGTGTTATTTACTATTTTTTATTGACTTATCTCATTTATGCTGCAGATTCGTAAGGCCCTTAAAAAAGAAACTGGAATCCGTTCTTCTTTATCAGTGAGTAGAATGGTGACTGAAGTAATGTGTGAAGGTCTTTGATGAAAAATGAACCAGAAAAGTTTTGAATTTTTTTTATGACCAGAGTTTCACTAACTCCTTATGTCGTTACATTAGGAGTTAGTGAGGTATCTTCGTCTTATCTCTAAATAATGTGGCTTTATTTTACTCTTATATCTATCGAAGAGTATCTCATTTGGAGATGAAATATACTATCTAACACACTAGTTTCTGTCAAAGTACTCAGTGCTTAAACTACTCAATCACACCCAACTTGACTTTGGGCGACCAGCCATGTTTACCCGTAGGTTCCCAGACTGGGAAAACCAGGTTGGTGAATAACTGCTGTTTTATTTCACCCTGTTTGGACACAGGCTCACAAGAAATATTAAAATGCCTAACAATCCGCAGTGGATTCGAACCTGACTGCTTCACTCTCCACAAGAGCAGAGTAAAAACACATCTTCATCTCATGGTAGCATTAAGTGGCGGGTCAGCTGGGCAGTTACCCCATTGTCTACCTGATATAAATCGTAATTATGGAGCTATTTGATTTATATTTTTTTCTTTATGCCACAGTTCTGCTTTAATGAATAATTTTACATATTTTTAAAATATTCGCGATACGGTTCTCATTATTGTCACATTATAAATCTATAATAACACATTAAGCATATAATAATCTTCCATTCATTTACATTGATAGAGACGGCTCAAATTACTCGAAATACTTGCCGATGCGTATGGAACCACGCGCTAAAGGGGCGCAATATGTTAAATTGGACCACATGTTAAGGGGTGTCTCCTGCTAATAGGTGTCACGGCTACGGGATAAAAGGCGCCACTCTGTGTTTGAGAACTTTCAAATATACAAGGAAAAACGGACAGAAATTATTAATGATTTACCCGTTTAAGTGAAAGGATTTGAAACTCTTATGCTGTATTTAAACTGATTTATTTTAATCGTAAATTGAAATAAACTCTTTATTTCTTCATATTGTGAACCAGTTTACAATTCTAATTGTATGGGAGCCGTAGCTGAGCTTGCCTGGGCCGCCAGCGACCCTAGGGCCGCCAGCGACCCTAGGGCCGCCAGCAACCCTAGGGCCACCAGCAACCCTAGGGCCGCCAGCAACCCTAGGGCCTCCAGCGACCCTATGGCCGCCAGCGACCCTATGGCCGCCAGCGACCCTAGGGCCGCCAGCAACCCTAGGGCCGCCAGCGACCCTAGGGCCGCCATCAACCCTAGGGCCGCCAGCAACCCTAGGGCCGCCAGCGACCCTAGGGCCACCAGCAACCCTAGGGCCGCCAGCGACCCTAGGGCCGCCAGCAACCCTATGGCCGCCAGCAACCCTAGGGCCACCAGCAACCCTATGGCCGCCAGCAACCTAGGGCCGCCAGCGACCTAGGGCCGCCAGCGCCTAGGGCCGCCAGCAACCTGGGGCCGCCAGCGACCTAGGGCCGCCAGCAACCTGGGGCGCCAGCAACCTAGGCCGCCAGCAACCTGGGCCGCCAGCACCCTAGGCCGCCAGCAACCTAGGCCGCCAGCAACCTAGGGCCGCCAGCAACCTGGCGCCAGCGACCTGGGGCCAGGACCCTAGGGCCAGGCCAGCGCCTAGGGCCGCCAGCAACCTAGGCCGCCAGCCCTAGGCCGCCAGCGACCTAGGCCACCAGCGACCTGGGCCGCCAGCAACCTAGGGCCGCCAGCGCCCTAGGGCCGCCAGCACCCTAGGGCCGCCAGCGCCCTAGGGCCGCCAGCGCCGCCAGGGCCGCCGCAACCCTAGGGCCGCCAGCGACCGCGCCAGCAACCTAGGCCGCCAGACCCTGGCCGCCAGACCTAGCGCCAGCAACCTGCCACAGAACCTAGGCCAGCAACCTGGCCGCCAGCACCCTGGGCCGCCACACCAGAGGCAGCGACTAGGCCGCCAGCAACCTAGGGCGCACAACCCTAGGCCGCCAGCAACCTAGGTGCCAGCACTGGGCGCCACAACCTGGGCCGCTATAACCCTGGGCCCCAGAACCTGGGCCCAGCACCTCCGCCAGCACTAGGGCCGCCAGCACCTGGCCGCCAGCAACCCTAGGGCCGGCGACCCTAGGCCGCCAGCGACCTGGCCGCCAGCAACCCTAGGCCGGCAACCCTAGGGCCGCCAGCAACCTAGGGCCGCCATAACCTGGCCCCAGCACCTAGGGCCCAGCACCCTGGCCGCCAGCGACCTGGGCCGCAGCAACCTAGGGCCGCCAGCAACCTTAGGGCCGCCAGCACCTAGGGCCTCCAGCAACCATGGCCGCCAGCAACCTAGGGCCGCCAGCATCCTGGGCCGCCAGCAACCTAGGGCCGCCAGCACCTAGGGCCGCCAGCAACCCTAGGCCGCCAGCAACGCAAGGCCGCCAGCGACCTAGGACCGCCAGCAACCCTATGGCCGCCAGCGACCTAGGCCGCCAGCAACCCTGGCCGCCAGCGACCCTGGGCCGCCAGTGACCCTAGGGCCGCCAGCAACCCTGGGCCGCCATCAACCTGGGCGCCATCAACCATGGGCCGCCATCAACCTGGGCCGCCAGCGACCTAGGCCGCCAGCGACCTGGCGCCAGCGACCTAGGGCCGCTGCGACCTAGGCGCCAGCGACCTAGGGCCGGCGCGACCGGCGCCAGCGACCTAGGCCGATGCGACCTAGCCGCCAGCGACCTAGGCCAGCGACCCTAGCCACTGCAACCTAGGCCCAGCCCAGGACCGCCAGCAGCCCTAGGGCCGCCAGCAACCCTAGGGCCGCCAGCGACCCTAGGGCCGCCAGCAACCCTAGGGCCGCCAGCGACCCTAGGGCCGCCAGCGACCCTAGGGCCGCCAGCAACCCTAGGGCCGCCAGCGACCCTAGGGCCGCCAGCAACCCTAGGGGCGCCAGCGAACCTATGGCCGCCAGCAACCCTAGGGCCGCCAGCAACCCTAGGGCCGCCAGCAACCCTAGGGCCGCCAGCAACCCTAGGGCCGCCAGCAACGCTAAGGCCGCCAGCGACCCTAGGGCCGCCAGCGACCCTAGGGCCGCCAGCAACCCTAGGGCCGCCAGCAACCCTAGGGCCGCCAGCAACCCTAGGACCGCCAACGACCCTAGGGCCACCAGCGACCCTAGGGCCGCCAGCAACCCTAGGGCCGCCAGCGTCCCTAGGGCCGCCAGCAACCCTAGGGCCGCCAGCGTCCCTAGGGCCGCCAGCAACCCTAGGGCCGCCAGCAACCCTAGGGCCGCCAGCGTCCCTAGGGCCGCCAGCAACCCTAGGGCCGCCAGCAACCCTAGGGCCGCAAGCAACCCTAGGGCCGCCAGCAACCCTAGGGTCGCCAGCATCTCTAGGGCCGCCATCAACCCTAGGGCCGCTATCAACCCTAGGGCCGCCAGGAACCCTAGGGCCGCCAGCGACCCTAGGGCCGCCAGCAACCCTAGGGCCGCCAGCATCTTTAGGGCCGCCAGCAACCCTAGGGCTGCCAGCAACCCTAGGGCCGCCAGCGACCATAGGTCCGCTAGCGACCCTAGGGCCGCCAGCAACCCTAGGGCCGTTAGCAACCCTAGGGCCGCCAGCAACCTTAGGGCCGCCAGAAAACCTAGGGCCGCCAGCAACCCTAGGGCCACCAGCAACCCTTGGGCCGCCAGCAACCCTAGGGCCGCCAGCGACCCTAGGGCCGCCAGCAACCCTAGAGCCGCCAGCAATCTAAGGGCCGCCAGCGACTCTAGGGCCGCGAGCGACCCTAGAGCCGCCAGCGACCCTAGGGCCGCTAGCAACCCTAGGGCCGCCAGCGACCCTAGGGCCGCCAGCAACACTAGGGCCGCTAGCGACCCTAGGGCCGCCAGCTATATTGTATACCATTAATGCAACGATACTTGTCTGTCACAGCAACATAATGAAATCTAAATACAAACGATACCTTCTACAACTCAAATTGCAGGCGCTGGCTTACCATATGGCATTACCTATTTCCACTAGTGGCCCCCACCCACCGCTGATATTCTTTCCTTCGGCTTCAGAAAATATCTCCATATGTTTCCTCTCTGTTTAGGTACATAATGACTAAGTTACTGAACACCTATGTAGACAACGTCTGAGTAAACCACAAAAAGAAGGGACAAATGTTGTGATTTGATCTAGATTTTTGACACAGTGAAGCTGCTAATGTACTGTGCATTTTATATCCATCTGGTGGAGGGTAACACAACAGCCTGTGGATACACAAAAGATGTAGGACCTTAGCCTCTAAAACGGTTAGCAGCAGTAAATATAGATAAATATCTACAGATAATGTCTTCTCCGTTAAATGCAAATTATGGATATTTGCCTAATGTGTCTCGTATTTTATTTTCGCTAATAAGATATATATCACATAGACAATATTCTCCTTCAAAACTTATATGCACCTTAATTTTCATTAGATGGCCAAAGTAACAAACGATATTATCACTCGCTGCCAGATGGGACTCACATTCTCAATTTCTATCCCTGTCTCTGTCTGTCTGTCTGTCTGTCTGTCTGTCTGTCTGTCTCTCTATCTCTGTCTCTCTCTCTCTCTCTGTCTCTCTGTCTCTCTCTCTCTCTCTCTCTCTCTCTCTCTCTCTCTCTCTCTCTCTCTCTCTCTCTCTCTCTCTCTCTCTCTCTTCTAGAAGGATTTTTACAGACTTAAGTTAGTCAACTGATTTTTTTTTTATCAATGTTCTTACAGTGTACGATAATGTTTCAGACACGAGTCACTCTAAGAATGAACGATCTCATATGAAGCAATGTTCTTAAGAAGCGCACAACCAGAGTGTAGTTGCTGTTTGCTGCCCGTCTTGTTGTATAAAAGCAGTTTTCTCGCTGTCCGCTAAGTGAAGCCAAGTGTTGTACCTAGTCAATTTTAGCTTTGCATATAACAATAAGACAAGCCACATATCTATGGTTCTTAGGCTTATGCAAGAATGACAGATCTATCCAGGCGGGGGTCCAGGCGGGGTCCAGGCGAGAGAATGAAATTCTAAGATTTACAGAACGCTTTGTTCTCTGAGAATATTTAGTGCTTTTGAAAATAAAAAAAGATGTATACAGCCCTCCAACACACACACACACACACACACACACACATATACAACAGGCCTAGTGTCTAATCGACATGTGCCTAGGACAAAATGGTAACTAACACACACGAAGGTTTGCAACAAGACTAGTCCCGAAGCTAAGGGGCATGTCCTACGAGGAGAGGTTAAGGGAAATCGACCTGACGACACTGGAGGACAGGAGAGATAGGGGGGATATGATAACGACATATAAAATACTGAGAGGAATTGACAAGGTGGACGGAGACAGGATGTTCCAGAGATGGGACACATCAACATGGGGGGATCACAACTGGAAAATGAAGACTCAGATGAATCACAGGGATGTTAGGAAGTATTTCTTCAGTCACAGATTTGTCAGAAAGTGGAATAGTCTGGGAAGTGACGTAGTGGAGGCAGGAAGAGTGACCTAGTAGCGACCAGTGAAGAGGCGGGGCCAGGAGCTGTGACTCGACCCTTGCAACCACAACCAGGTGAGTATAACTAGGTGCGTATACATACACACACACACACACACACACACACACACACACACACACACTAACTCTCTAGTGAAAACTATGTTACGAAAATAAAAAAATAATTCGCATTAACCCTCCAAAAATAGGATCATATCACAGGTACAAGAGAATACATCATATAAAAAAAACTTTACATCATTAATAAAAAAAAATCCCCAGTACCGCAATATATATTCTAGTAAATATGAAAAGGATGCGAGAACTGTGGGCCAATAGAGTGAAATATTCTCCACATCAGCAGCACCATGTGTCACACTGGGGAAGAAACACCTGTCAGTAGAGAGCTATTAATGAGGTGTGTGTCTTGTCTTTCATTTACTAAGAACAAACATTTTTGATAAAGGAGAGCCAAAGACTTTCCACGAACCCTGAGTAACTTTTTCTCCATCTGTACAGCCCAACGGATTCGTCACTCTCACGGACATTTCGAGTACGTGGCCACTGAAGCCACTGTTAGGCAGTGGCTTCAGTGGGGCCTATTGTCTCATTATCCACCTGCTGGGTAAACAGAACCCTAACATGTGCAATACACGAAGTGAGCTTCATGTTCTTATACCCGGTGTAGATGTAGGATCACCAGTGGTCAATCGTCTGGATCATAGGATGTACAGAAGCCTCAGTAAGGGTGAAGCAGCTAAAACCTGTGAACCCAGAAGCTTTCAAGAACGTGCGTAGCAGCACGTTCTCTAGAACATGTGTTGTAGCATTCTCTCTGAAACGTTCACAGTAGCACTCTGGCAAAGAACGTGTACAACAGGAGTATTCTCCCTAGAACGTGTGGAGCAGCAGCACTCTCCCTAGCACGTGCGTGACAGCAGCACTCTCCCTAGAACGTGTGTGACAGCAGCACTCTCCCTAGAACGTGTGACAGCAGCACTCTCCCTAGAACGTGTGATAGCAGCACTTTCCCTAGAACGTGTGGGACAGCAGCACTCTCCTTAGAACGTGTGTGACAGCAGCACTCTCCCTAGAACGTGTGTGACAGCAGCACTCTCCCTAGAACGTGTGTGACAGCAGCACTCTCCCTAGAACGTGTGTGACAGCAGCCCTCTCCCTAGAACGTGTGTGACAGCAGCACTCTCCCTAGAACGTGTGTGACAGCAGCACTCTCCCTAGAACGTGTGTGACAGGAGCACTCTCCCTAGAACGTGTGTGACAGCAGCACTCTCCTTAGAACGTGTGTGACAGAAGCACTCTCCCTAGAACGTGTGTGACAGTAGCCCTCTCCCTAGAACGTGTGTGACAGCAGCACTCTCCCTAGAACGTGTGTGACAGCATCACTCTCCCTAGAACGTGTGTGACAGCAGCACTCTCCATAGAACGTGTGTGACAGCATCACTCTCCCTAGAACGTGTGTGACAGCAGCACTCTCCATAGAACGTGTGTGACAGCATCACTCTCCCTAGAACGTGTGGATCAGCCACATGCTCCCTAAAACGTGTGGGTCAGCAACACGCTCTCTAGAACGTGTAACAGCATGTTCTCAGGAAAGGGTGTACGAGCATGTACTCTGGAATGTTTGTAGCAGCACGTGCAATATAATGTTTGTAGCAGCACGTACAATATAATGTTTGTAGCAGCACGTACAATATAATGTTTGTAGCAGCACGTACAATATAATGTTTGTAGCAGCACGTACAATATAATGTTTGTAGCAGCACGTGCAATATAATGTTTGTAGCAGCACGTGCAATATAATGTTTGTAGCAGCACGTGCAATATAATGTTTGTAGCAGCACGTACAATATAATGTTTGTATCAGCACGTGCAATATAATGTTTGTAGCAGCACGTGCAATATAATGTTTGTAGCAGCACGTGCAATATAATGTTTGCAGCAGCACGTGCAATATAATGTTTGTAGCATCACGTACAATATAATGTTTGCAGCAGCACGTGCAATATAATGTTTGTAGCAGCACGTGCAATATAATGTTTGCAGCAGCACGTGCAATATAATGTTTGTAGCAGCACGTACAATATAATGTTTGCAGCAGCACGTACAATATAATGTTTGTAACAGCACGTACAATATAATGTTTGTAGCAGCACGTGCAATATAATGTTTGCAGCAGCACGTGCAATATAATGTTTGTAGCAGCACGTACAATATAATGTTTGTAGCAGCACGTACTATATAATGTTTGTAGCAGCACGTACAATATAATGTTTGTAGCAGCACGTACACTATAATGTTTGCAGCAACACGTACAATATAATGTTTGTAGCAGCACGTACAATATAATGTTTGTAGCAGCACGTACAATATAATGTTTGTAGCAGCTCGTACAATATAATGTTTGAAGCAGCACGTACAATATAATGTTTGTAGCAGCACGTACAATATAATGTTTGTAGCAGCACGTACAATATAATGTTTGTAGCAGCACGTACAATATAATGTTTGTAGCAGCACGTACAATATAATGTTTGCAGCAGCACGTACAATATAATGTTTGTAGCAGCACGTACAATATAATGTTTGCAGAAGCACGTACAATATAATGTTTGTAGCAGCACGTACAATATAATGTTTGCAGCAGCACGTACAATATAATGTTTGTAGCAGCACGTACAATATAATGTTTGCAGAAGCACGTACAATATAATGTTTGTAGCAGCACGTACAATGTAATGTTTGTAGCAGCACGTACAATATAATGTTTGTAGCAGCACTCTTTCTAGATAGTGTTTAACAGTACACTCTCAAAAATGTTTGTTGCAGAATGCTGTCTGGGGAATGTTTAGAAATACTTTCTGGAATGCGAAAAGTAGCATGTTCTCTGGAATTAGTCGAAATGGTTATAATTCTAACCATAATTTTTAAAGGGGTGTACTGGTAAGCCAGCGGAAGGACTCAGTCAGATGACCAAAAGCTCCAGCTGTGGGTCATCATTTGACTAAGACCCGTGTCAGGAAACACTTCTCCTATTTCGTGACAAATCTTACCTAACCTCTTTGGAATGAGTGTAGCAGCGTACACTCGGGAATGCGTGTAACTGCTCACTAGTTGGGACACACGTTACTGCAGTCTCCGTGGAACGTGCGTAGCTGCACTCTGCTTGGAACGTGCGTAGCTGCACTCTGCTTGGAACGTGCGTAGCTGCACTCTGGAACGTGCGTAGCTGCACTCTGGAACGTGCGTAGCTGCACTCTGGAACGTGCGTAGCTGCACTCTGGAACGTGCGTAGCTGCACTCTGGAACGTGCGTAGCTGCACTCTGGAACGTGCGTAGCTGCACTCTGGAACGTGCGTAGTTGCACTCTGGAACGTGCGTAGCTGCACTCTGGAACGTGCGTAGCTGCACTCTGGAACGTGCGTAGCTGCACTCTGCTTTGAACGTGCGTAGCTGCACTCTGGAACGTGCGTAGCTGCGCTCTGGAACGTGCGTAACTGCACTCTGGAACGTGCGTAGCTGCACTCTGGAACGTGCGTAGCTGCACTCTGGAACGTGCGTAGCTGCACTCTGGAACGTGCGTAGCTGCACTCTGGAACGTGCGTAGCTGCACTCTGCTTGGAACGTGCGTAGCTGCACTCTGGAACGTGCGTAGCTGCACTCTGGAACGTGCGTAGCTGCACTCTGGAACGTGCGTAGCTGCACTCTGGAACGTGCGTAGCTGCACTCTGGAACGGGCGTAGCTGCACTCTGGAACGTGCGTAGCTGCACTCTGGAACGTGCGTAGCTGCACTATGGAACGTGCGTAGCTGCACTCTGGAACGTGCGTAGCTGCACTCTGGAACGTGCGTAGCTGCACTCTGCTTGGAACGTGCATAGCTGCACTCTGCTTGGAACGTGCGTAGCTGCACTCTGCTTGGAACGTGCGTAGCTGCACTCTGGAACGTACGTAGCTGCACTCTCTGAAATGAAACAGTTTAGGGAGACGCGAAGTGGCTGGAAGGGGCAATATCAATTTCGCTTTTAATATTGACGTCTTTCTTGTTCATTCACTTTATTTTCTCGACTTTTGGGCGATATTACCTTCAAAAGAGTCAGGAGTGACAATTAATATTTCCAAATGAAAGTTTCAAATGAAAGGTGCTGAGAAAATCAATCAAGCAATTTTCCTTTTCCAAAATGTAGAAATCAATCAGTCAATAAATATATTTAGCAAAAGCACGCACGCACGCACGCACGCACGCACGCACACACACACACACACACACACACACACACACACACACACACACACACACACACTGCAAACCTGGTCCGACAAATGGCTGCTGGAGTTTAACCCCACCAAGTACAAATTCATGAAACTTAGGGAAGGACATGGGAGACCGCAGAAAATACCATCTATACAGAAAGACAATACCAACAAATGCTGTAAATATAGATAATTTTAAGTTTTTAAATATTACACACGACAAAAAACGTTTGGTATAAACATCCTTAGTGCAAAACTAATCCAATGAATTAGCCAATTTTTCTCTCAGCCAGTGAAATTTGGTTTGAATTTCGTTTACAACTCCCAGCTGGCTAAGAAACTTTTACAAATATTTTTGTTTTCCTTTCAGTAACATCTCTCTAGCTGAGACGGCACTTAATTATAATGAACTGAAGATTAAATGCACAACTGAAATTTGTTACCTTAGAACCAGATGAAATGAAGGAAGGAAAATATTAATGGTTTAGGACTTTAACATTAACTGGTCATTAATATATTTACCTTGACATCTACGGGGTGTAACGTTTTCCATGAATATATTGTTTTTGTCCGAGTAGTTAGAATAATATTTTTCTAGAAATGCAAAAACTCTGGAAGACCCATGAATATGCTCATGACCTCGCCCATCTACCTGTTTGGTTCTGGTTAGGATCCGGGGAGGAATATTGCTTAATACTTTTCCTGATCACAATTACTCTTACAATGTTTGAAACATATTACAGTGGACCCCCGGTTTTCGTCCTGCTCGAAACTCGCACTTTTATGTAAGTGTATTTTTTTAAATGCTTTTATACGTGTATTTTTGGGAGTCTAAAAGGCCTAGTCTACTTTACATTACTCCTTATGGGAATAAATTCGTTTGGTAATGGCACTTGAACAGCATTCTGGAACGAAAAAAATACGAAAACCGGGGTTCCACTGTACTTATGAAAACATAATAAATTGGATTTATCAATCTGGCGTTATATTAAAAAAAGTCAGCTAAGAGACGAGTCAGTGCTTCAATAAGTCTTCTTGAATAAATCTTTATTTGTAAAGGAAAAGTCTCGCCTCGTAAACGATAAACTTTACTTTCATCATTGACCACAAGGGAAGATCTATAAACAAGAAAAAAAAAAAAAGGTCTGAAATGTAATTAAAATAAGGTAAGTGGAAACTGTAGATTTTCTTTGTTGACGGTTGTCTTTATTATCAGATTTTTAGATAATTTTAGGATTAGGTGACTCTAATAACATTCGGTTTAAAATGCTGTGTTTTCATCAGGAGCAATTCTATCTGGAGAGTTTACCTGGAGAGATTTCCGGGGGTGAGCGCCCCCGCGGCCCGGCCTGTGACCAGGCCTCATTTCGCAAAAATCATTCTGAACCTAACAAAAAAAATATTTCATTGGGTTTCTTTATTATTAAATTATTGTAAAGTTATCTCAAATATATTTTGTTGGATTAGGCTAAATTAAATTGCGCTTGTTATAACAAGGTTAGGTAAGTTTTCTAAGGTTCTTTTGTGCAAAAGAATGATCAGCTTCAAGACATTTACAACGTTGTCTCTGTTGTCTTTCATATTCAATAATTATTGAACCTGGGGCGAGACGAATGATGAAAGATTTTTTGGTAGTGTTCGGTGAGTTATATAAGTGAGAGATTAATTTTTTAAATGACGTAAATGGTAAAGTTGGAGAGATATATGAAAAGGGTAAAGTAGGTAAGTTTGGAAAGGCAGGCGTAAATGATAATAGGATATCTAATTCAATTCTGTTTTGTACGACGTTTGACAACAAGTAAAACTTATTTGAATAAAAACAGGATAAAAAAGTTTACCAGATATGATATTCTATGAAATTTGCACAACATGATTACATATTAGTGACTGAAGGTAAATTTTTTTTAGATAGCTATTTATATGTCAGGTTACACACACACACACACACACACACACACACACACACACACACACACACACACATATACACACATACACACACATACACACACATACACACACACACACACACACACACACACACACACATAATATATATATATATATATATATATATATATATATATATATATATATATATATATATAATATATATATATATATATATATATATATATATATATTTATATATTTCATTCATGAATTTGTTCCTCGAGTTCAGCATAACCTTTCCTGAGCTGAAATTTACTAGAATACTTCAGGTGGAACTCCAAACGTATTCCTAACAGAAGTTATCAATAAAAGTATGAGCATAATCTTTACGTAAACAGTGTGATACTCTGAACTTCTTTGAGTTACTTGGACTCTCATGAGGTCCACACACTCAGACTTCCCTCGCAGCTGTAGAGGAAAGTAAACAGATTACAGATGCAGCTATTGCTGCTTATGGTCAGTTGGTACAGAGACCCTGCACCGACATTAACATGAAGACCACCAAATAAACCACAAGGCTTCATGCTTTTAGACTTTTTCGTTTTACAAACATGTGTTCAAGCTAACGAAACATGTGAGATGAAAGCGTTTTGTACCCACATAAGTTTATCTTCTTTCTTAAGTGTTGACATAAGGCGATAATATTTTATATCGTGACCAAACATAGCCTCGGGTGAGCTGTTTCTTACCTCTTGTTAACTGGAGTTGTACGCCACCTTAACTTGGCATTCCCTTATATTATATTTTTATTGATATAGCCATACCGGTTAACAGCCTAGCAACCTACTTGGTTACCAGCCTACAAACGATATGGATATACTGTGATTTTATGTAGAACCTGCGATCATGGGTTTGTAAAGCAAATATCTGTTTATCTATTAAGAGTGAAATTCCACACTTGCATTATCTCCGCGAAAATAAGTCACTTGCACTTGCAATAACCCCCGGAAAATATGTCTTAACATTACGGAATTAATGATGTTAAATAATACTAAATTGATGTCAAATTATACAAATTAAAAAAAAAAAAAAAATGTGTATAAGATAATACTCGTAAATTCTGGGCCCTAAAATTTTGGGTGGTTTGTCTTATTTTTTAAAATATTTCCTAAAAAGCAGCTTACCTAACATTACGTAACTCAGATGTCAAAACTGTGGCATATTTTGCGTTGTAGGTTCATTAAAATTTTCTTTACAAGGCAGGGAAGGAGGTACATTGATACTGGTGAAGGGCTCTTGGTCCAAGTTATTGGAGTTCCCTTTCCTTTGGAGAAAAGCTGATTATCTACAATCCCTTCATTTGTAAACGTGTAAACCAACACTTAATTAAGGAATGGCACTTCCTTACGACAATATAATTACTGAAGCCTGCATATAATACTCGGTTGTCCTCTGTTGTTCTTTCATGTTATCTCTTCATTAAAACTATAAGTCAGTAAGTTAGAGACAACTGACAAAATGCAGTATTAAGTAAAACAAACAAGAGGATTAAAACCATGACACACTAGTGACACCAGTGACACCAGTGACACCAGTGACACCATGTAAGAGAATTAGCAATTTACTATTTGGCCTTCGTGTTCCTGGCAGATATTAAGGTACACAGATGTTATAACCACATAAGGAGGACATTTTATGGATCTAACGTAAGCGAACCCAATAAAGACAAACAATGCGACATTTAATTTGGAGTTCTTGAAGTACTAGCGTAGATGATAATTGAAATTATGAAGTACTGAGAAAGAGGATCATTAAAACCCTGAAGTATTACAGTAGTGACATCACACTGTGATAGGTCAGAGGATCGGTGACACCAGTGTACTAGGTAAGAGGATCAGTGACACCACAGTGTACTAGGTAAGAGGATCGGTGACACCACAGTGTACTAGGTAAGAGGATCGGTGACACCACAGTGTACTAGGTAAGAGGATCGGTGACACCACAGTGTACTAGGTAAGAGGATCGGTGACACCACAGTGTACTAGGTAAGAGGATCGGTGACACCACAGTGTACTAGGTAAGAGGATCGGTGACACCACAGTGTACTAGGTAAGAGGATCGGTGACACCTCAGTGTACTAGGTAAGAGGATCGGTGACACCACAGTGTACTAGGTAAGAGGATCGGTGACACCACAGTGTACTAGGTAAGAGGATCGGTGACACCACAGTGTACTAGGTAAGAGGATCGGTGACACCACAGTGTACTAGGTAAGAGGATCGGTGACACCACAGTGTACTAGGTAAGAGGATCGGTGACACCACAGTGTACTAGGTAAGAGGATCGGTGACACCACAGTGTACTAGGTAAGAGGATCGGTGACACCACAGTGTACTAGGTAAGAGGATCGGTGACACCACAGTGTACTAGGTAAGAGGATCGGTGACACCACAGTGTACTAGGTAAGAGGATCGGTGACACCACAGTGTACTAGGTAAGAGGATCGGTGACACCACAGTGTACTAGGTAAGAGGATCGGTGACACCACAGTGTACTAGGTAAGAGGATCGGTGACACCACAGTGTACTAGGTAAGAGGATCGGTGACACCACAGTGTACTAGGTAAGAGGATCGGTGACACCACAGTGTACTAGGTAAGAGGATCGGTGACACCACAGTGTACTAGGTAAGAGGATCGGTGACACCACAGTGTACTAGGTAAGAGGATCGGTGACACCACAGTGTACTAGGTAAGAGGATCGGTGACACCACAGTGTACTAGGTAAGAGGATCGGTGACACCACAGTGTACTAGGTAAGAGGATCGGTGACACCACAGTGTACTAGGTAAGAGGATCGGTGACACCACAGTGTACTAGGTAAGAGGATCGGTGACACCACAGTGTACTAGGTAAGAGGATCGGTGACACCACAGTGTACTAGGTAAGAGGATCGGTGACACCACAGTGCGCTAGATATTAGGATCAGTGATACCCCAGAGTTGCAACTTCAGGAGAGTAACAATATCTGCTCGTATGTGAAATACGGGTTTTTCTCGCATGCAATGTATGTGAAAATCAGTCCCTCAGCCTTGAAGAGCTATGCAGGAAAGTCAGTGGAAGAAGAGGTAATCAGTCCCTCAACATGGAAGCCAGTGTTCAGAGCTTTGAGCCTCAGTCTTGAAGAATCTAAAGCTAATGGTTGGCGGAACGTCTTCAAAAAAAGATACCCAAGTATTGCACATGTGTGTAATTTTTCTTCTTGTCAGTATTGTATATTGTATATCTCCAACCGCCTATTTGTCTCTGACTCAACTCTTGTATATGACCTACTCCCACTAGTGGGTCTTGCCCACCTGATACGTGACTTGCAACTGCTGCACCTCATCTGACTCCGGTATATAAGAATCTATATAAGACTATGGAACTGATGGCATTGATGTAATTGATCAAGGGATTGTGACAGTTGCTGTGTGAAACAGTCACTGTTCAAGTGGTCAATTTTGGTGGCATATTGGTGTTCAGAAGTGCATATGTGGAATGTGGAAGTCTCTTGATGTTTCTCCAATGTATATTTGCTTAAGGTAGTAGCAGGTGATTGTTTATATATTTGTCTTGCTTTGGATATGTTAGTGTTGTGCCGTATTGCTGATGTTCTTGATCGTAGTTGAGTAAGTAGTGGATACTTAAAATATTGATATAAGAAGGAATGCTGGAGATGTGATTAACACCAGAGTTGCTAGAGAGGACTTTGTAACTTAAAAACATAAGGGAGGAGGAGCTTAGCAACAAGCCTACTGTCTAATGCTAGTCAATTCCAACTAACAACCACTTACACCCACTCATGTACTTGCCTAACCTAATTTTAAAGGTACCCAATATTTTCTCTTTTAGTGACGCTTTTAGGAAGTTTTTTCCATTCACCCACAACTCTTTTACCAAACTATTGCTCCTCTGTATGTTTTTAAATGTTACTTTTATAAATAAATATAATATATATATATATATATATATTATATATATATATATATATATATATATATATATATATATATATATATATATATATATATATATATATATGACGTGCGTGTATACTCACCTAGTTGTGGTTGCAGGGGTCGAGTCATAGTGTATATGTGTGTTTGTGTTTATATAATTTTTATTCGTTCAATTTAAACTCAAATATTTTCTTACTACTTCGTTTAACAGTTTGCTTTTCCTAAGCAATTAATATTTAAGTTGTCACTTTTTTGTTAAATTATAGCTGTAATAAAATTTAATTGATTGAATACGGCGTGTCATTTTAGTCAAGGGGATTCTTTTCATATGCAAATTACATGAATATTCACTACAACATAAGTGACTAATTTTGCAACGCATTAAAACAAATTTCGTAAATTTATTGCGTGGGAAAGAGCTGAAGCTTCATGCGATATGGATTAATTCACACACACTGCATATATATATTATTTTTTTTTTTTATTAACACATCGGCCGATTCCCACCAAGGCAGGGTGGCCCGAAAAAGAAAAACTTTCATCATCATTCACTCCATCACTGTCTTGCCAGAGGGGTGCTTTACACTACAGTTATAAAACTGCAACATTAACACCCCTCCTTCAGAGTGCCGGCACTGTACTTCCCATCTCCAGAACTCAAGTCCGGCCTGCCGGTTTCCCTGAATCCCTTCATAAATGTTACTTTGCTCACACTCCAACAGCACGTCAAGTATTAAAAAACCCTATGCCTCCATTCACTCCTATCAAATACGCTCACACATGCTTGCTGGAAGTCCAAGCCCCTCGCACACAAAACTTCCTTTACCCCCTCCCTCCAACCTTTCCTAGGCCGACCCCTACCCCACCTTCCCTCCACTACAGATTTATACACTCTCGAAGTCACTCTGTCTCGTTCCATTCTCTCTACATGTCCAAACCACCTCAACAACCCCTCCTCAGCTCTCTGGACAATCGTTTTGGTAATCCCGCACCTCCTCCTAATTTCCAAACTCCGAATTCTCTGCATTATATTCACACCACACATTGACCTCAGACATGACATCTCCACTGCCTCCAGCCTTCTCCTCGTTGCAACATTCATCACCCATGCTTCACACCCATATAAGAGCGTTGGTATAACTATACTCTCATACATTCCCTCTTTACTTCCATGGACAAGGTTCTTTGTCTCCACAGACTCCGAAGTGCTCCACTCACCCTTTTCCCTCATCAATTCTATGATTCACCTCATCCTTCATAGACCCATCCGCCGACATGTCCACTCCCAAATATCTGAATACATTCACCTCCTCCATACTCTCTCCTCCAATCTGATATCCAATCTTTCGTCACCTATTCTTTTGTTATCCTCATCACCTTACTCTTTCCTATATTCACTTTCAATTTTCTTCTTTTACACACCCTACCAAATTCATCCACCAACTTCTGCAGCTTCTCTTCAGAATCTCCCAAAAGCACAGTGTCATCAGCAAAAGCAACTGTGACAACTCCCACTTTGTATTTGCTTCTTTATCTTTTAGCCCAACACCTCTTGCCAAGACCCTCGCATTCACTTCTCTTACAACCCCATCTATAAATATATTGAACAACCACGGTGACATCACACATCCTTGTCTAAGGCCCACTTTTACTGGGAAATAGTCCCCTTCCCTCCTACACACTCTAACCTGAGCCTCACTATCCTCATAAAAACTCTTCACTGCTTTCAGTAACCTTCCTCCTATTCCATACACCTGCAACATCTGCCACATTGCCCCCCTATCTACCCTATCATACGCCTTTTCCAAATCAATAAATGCCACAAAAACATCTTTACCCTTATCCAAATACTGTTCACCTATATGTTTCACTGTAAACACTTGGTCTACACACCCCTACCTTTCCTAAAGCCCCTTGTTCATCTGCTATCCTGCTTTCTGTCTTACTCTTAATTCTTTCAATAATAACTCTACCATACACTTTACCAGGTACACTCAACAGACTTATTCCCCTATAATTTTTGCACTCTCTTTTGTCCCCTTTGCCTTTATACAAAGGAACAATACACGCTCTCTGCCAATCCCTAGGTACCTTACCCTCTTCCAAACATTTATTAAATAATAGCACCAACCACTCCAAAACTATATCCCCACCTGCTTTTAACATTTCTATCTTTATCCCATCAATCCCAGCTGCCTTACCCCCTTTCATTCTACCCACTGCCTCACGAACTTTCCCTACACCCACAACTGGCTCTTCCACACTCCTACAAGATGTTATTCCTCCTTGCCCTACACACGAAATCACAGCTTCCCTGTCTTCATCAACATTTAACAAATCCTCAAAATATTCTCTCCATCTTCCCGATACCTATAACTCTCCATTTAATAACTCTCCTCTCCTATTTTTAACTGTCAAATCCATTTGTTCTCTAGGCTTCCTCAACTTATTAATCTCATTCCAAAACTTTTTCTTATTTTCAACAAAATTTGCTGATAACATCTCACCCACTCTCTCATCTGCTCTCTTTTTACATTGCTTCACCACTCTTTTAACCTCTTTTTTTCTCTCCATATACTCTTCCCTCCTTGCATCACTTCTACTTTGTAAAAACCTCTCATATGCTAACTTTTTCTCCCCTACTACTCTCTTTACATCATGATTCCACCAATCGCTCCTCTTCCCTCCCGCACCCACTCGCCTGTAACCACAAACTTCTACTGAACACTCTAACACTACATTTTAAAATATACCCCATACATTTTCGATCCCATTGCCTACACTCTCACTAGCCCATCTATCCTCCAATAGTTGTTTATATCTTACCCTAACTGCCTCCTCTTTTAGTTTATAAACCTTCACCTCTCTCTTACTTACTGATTCTATTTTCCTTGTATCCCATCTACCTTTTACTCCCACTGTAGCTATAACTAAAAAGTGATCTGATATATCTGTGGCCCCTCTATAAACATGTACATCCTGAAGTCTACTCAACAGTCTTTTATCTACCAATACATAGTCCAACAAACTACTGTCATTACGCCCTACATCATATCTTGTATACTTATTTATCCTCTTTTTCTTAAAATATGTATTACCTATAACTAAACCCCTTTCTATACAAAGTTCAATCAAAGGGCTCCCATTATCATTTACACCTGGCACCCCAAACTTACCTACTACACCCTCTCTGCATGTTTCTCTAACTTTAGCATTTAGGTCCCCTACCACAATTACTCTCTCATTTGGTTCAAAAGTTCCTATACATTCGCTTAACATCTCCCAAAATCTCTCTCTCTCTTCTACACTCCTCTCTTCTCCAGGTGCATACACGCTTATTATGACCCACTTTTCGCATCCGACCCTTATTTTAATCCACATAATCCTTGAATTTACACATTCATATTCCCTCTTTTCCTTCCATAACTGATCCTTCAACATTATTGCTACCCCTTCCTTAGCTCTAACTCTCTCAGATACTCCTGACTTAATCCCATTTATTTCTCCCCACTGAAACTCGCCTACCCCTTCAGCTTTGTTTCGCTTAGGGCCAGGACATCCAACTTCTTTTCATTCATAACATCGGCAATCATCTCTTTCTTATCATCCGCACTACATCCACGCACATTCAGACAACCCAGTTTTATAAAGTTTTTCTTCTTCTCGTTTTTAGTAGATTTGTACAGGAGAAGGGGTTACTAGCCCATTGCTCCCGGCATCTTAGTCGCCTCATACGACACGCATTGCTTACGGAGGAAAGATTCTTTTCCACTTCCCCATGGACAATAGAGAAAATAAAAGAACAAGAGCTATTAAGACAAAGAAGAAAAACCTAGATGTGTGTATGTATATATATGCATGTGTATGCCAGTGTAGTGTGACCTAAAGTGTAAGTAGAAGTAGCTAGATATACCTGTTATCCAGCGTGTTTATGAGACAGAAAAAAGACACCAGCAATCCTACCATCATGTAAAACAGTTTCAGGTTTCTGTTTCACAGTCACCTGGCAGGACGGTAGTACCTCCCTGGGTGGTTGCTATCTACCAACCTACTACCTACCAATATATATATATATATATATATATATATATATATATATATATATATATATATATATATATATATATATATCACTTCAGCAGTAAAAACGCCAAAAATATTCTTAATTCAGTCTCACTGAATAAAACTCATTCTAAGTGCAGTCATCATGTACTTTTACATATTTTAATTTTATATATTCACCTATAAATGATAGACATGCATGTAAAACACCATCACGTGTACAGCACTGTCAGTGTTTGCAGCACATGTATTCGCCTTTAAACAACACATATGCAGTCGGGCAGAGAGCATACATACTAACGCAGGAAGCATACGTACACACCATATGCAGTGTATGCATTACGTTTACACATAGACACGTAGACGTACACATACCGTCACTCAAATGCGCACGCATACACACCACACACACACACCACACACACACACACACACACACACACACACACACACACACACACACACAGACCCAGTAGCGGACAGCGAAGAGGAGGGGCCAGGAGCTGAGTCTCGACCCCTGTAACCACAATTAGGTGAGTACAATTAGGTGAGTACACACACACACACACACACACACACACACACACACACACCGACAAGGTAGACAGTGACAGGATGTTCCAGAGAGGGAACACAGAAACAAGGGGACACAACTGGAAGCTGAAGACTCAGATGAGTCAAAGGGATGTTAGGAAGCATTTCTTCAGCCACAGAGTAGTCAGGGAGTGGAATAGTCTAGAGAAAGATATAGTGGAGGCAGGAACCATACATAGTTTTAAGACGAGGTATGATAAAGCTCATGGAGCAGGGAGAGCAGAGACCCAGTAGCGGACAGCGAAGAGGCGGGGCCAGGAGCTGAGTCTCGACCCCTGAAACCACAATTAGGTGAGTACAATTAAGTGAGTACACCTACACACACACACCTACACACACACACACCTACACACACACACCTACACACACACACCTACACACACACACACACCTACACACACACACCTACACACACACACACCTACACACACACACACCTACACCTACACACTCCTACACCTACACACACCTACACCTACACACACCTACACCTACACACAAGTGTTTCCTTACACACACACACACATACACACACAGACACAGACGGCATGGTGGCTAGCGCTCTTGCTTCACGCACGGAGGGCCCGGGTTCAATTCCCGGCGGGGCCGAAACATTTCGAAGTGTTTCGTTACACACACACACACATACATACAACAGGCCTAGTGTCTAATCGGCATGTGCCTAGGACAAAATGGTAACTAACACACACACACACATACACGGCTTATGCGAGCAGGGCAAAGTTGCTGATTGTGGATGACTTCAATAACAAAGAATATGACTGAGAGAACATGGAGCAACATGGGGGCTCAGAAACGTAGAGGGCTAAGATGATAAAGGTAGTACTGGAAAACCTCATGTACCAACAAGTAAGGGGCACTACCAGAGAGAGGAGAGGACGAACCAGCGAGACTGGACCTAGTATTGTCCTTGAGTAGTGCAGATACTGAGGATATCACATATGAAAGACCCTTCTGGGCCAGTGACCACGTTGTTCTGAGCTTCAAATACATAGTCGAGTTACAAGTGGAGAGGGAGGTTACTAGGGCGATTGACATGCACAGGTGCCCTTTGAAAGTTGGAGAATATTCACAGCTTCTTGGACTGATTCTGAGAACTTACAAAGCCGCTTGCTGCATCGCTCCAAACATTAAACGTGCCTCCAAATTCGTCAATGATGGAAAGTGAAACTGATGCATGAAGGTAAATTGCGTGAAATTTTTATTTTCTTTCAATCACGTTATAAATATATCTGTGTCTTCCTTTTATGAATGGCTTCAATATTTAAAGGCTAAAATCATATCATAGCTATGATAGTACCCATTATGTAGAATTTGTGGGTGGGTAAATTTTTCAATATTCTAGATCCATATATAAAACTTGGAAGGATCCCTATTCTAAAAGGCTTGAAATACTCAGCTCTGGCGTGTTTAGCAGAAAGTAAGGCTTATATTGTTATTGGTTTGCATCAGTCCTAATTTGCCAGTTTTATTAAATTATTAGTGATACTGATATCCATTCATTAACGCTGATGCTTTTGATAAGAAGAATGGCGCCCTATAAGTTTAGACTCAGTAGGTGGACAAATTAAATATTAATGAAATTTCTGAAAACTTGGAATCGTTATGGCAGTTTAATTAAACTGAGTTTCTTGTATTAATTAGAGAATGTCTCTTCTGGGTTGCTTCAAGCACTTAGCGCTGCTGTATCTTAATTGGAAGTATTTTTTATTTTTTTAAGCTTTGTACGTGTTAATTTGCCAGTTTTAGAGATTTTTTTTATCTGGATTTTCTTAAAAAATATAATATCAAATATTTGTTCTTAGAGTATTGAAGAGAATTTTAAATAGAACATAACCGCAAAACAAAAGTACTGAAATACTGAAACATCCTATTTTTTAATGCTCTAAATTTTATCGAATTTAGCAAACCTTTAAATACTGTTCGACTTATTGGTAGAGCCGACACATTGTAAGTTATAGTGTTCAAAAGTTCGAGGAACTTCCTCCGATCGACTTCAATAACTAGTGTATACATATACTGGTCGTCTTTGAACTTTTAGTGCTGATGTGTTTTCCTCTAAGGAAGTTTCGTCTTGGTTTAAGATTCTGTAAGTTTTAATGTGCCAGTTTCCTTAATCAAATGGTTTCTTGAAATATCTGAAGAATATCTCTTCTTATCAGAAATAAGTGATTTTATTCAGTTATCCTATGTTAAGCATATGTAATATACTTTGATGTTCCCATAACATTAGTGCTCTCAGAACCTCTGTGAAGAATTTGTAAGTTATGAACATAAGGCTTAAATAAAACTCTCTTAAACTTAATAAACGCTGATTAATCTTACTTAGAGAAACGTTTAGATTGATATTTGCATATTTAAATGCCATTTTGCCTTTTAAATAAAAGATATTGGGAAAATTCGAGTACCGTTTGTTTTAAAAGCTAATGTTTATTAGTGAATGGTTTGAAAATTCTATATACTGTGTATATCCTAATTTTGCCATATTTATTGAAGAAACTGGGATATAAGTTCCAATGTTATGACTTGTGGATCAATGGCATCTATGATGACTATTTATCCTTTACAGCTTAGATAGTATTGCTCCTTTCCTTTCACAAATATTATGACTTCTTACCTTTTATAGCACTGTTGTCATGACATTTTTCGTTTATTGCAAAGATTTCATGAGTATTCGTTCTTTATAGCACAGATATCATGGTTACTCTATCATTGTAGCGCAGATATCATGACTACTTGGGCAGATATCATGAGCACAAAATAAACAAACAACAGTTTAGGACACGAGTAGAGGTCCAAACGAGATCAATGTTAGAGGCTATAAGTCACACATTCTTTGCGTCAATGGTGACAGTATCGTTTGTGGCGTTAGTGCCGTCAGCATCGGCATCGTAAAAGGCATCAGTGAAGACGGCAGCGTGAGCGGTAACGGTGTCATCGGCAGTGATAGCCGTGGCATCGGCGGCGACGGCAGCGGTATCGGCTTCAAGTCTTCACCGCTGATATTTACCTTCTTTAGTAAGTAATGCCTCACTCTTCCCTGTTCCTATCGCGTGTGTTAAAGCACAGGGAGGGGCTGGGGTTATGGAATACGGGGAGACCTATTTCGAATCGCTCGGTGCCTCAGAATTCACCAGTCTCATACACTGAATGGGCAGAACTGTTAATCTTTTGTTTGAGTCATTGCAAAACAGTGTGTCTAAGAATAGGTGACGATTGGATAGCCGATGCCCCTATGGCATATAATGGATGTACCTCACAGCTAGGCCTGAGATCAATATTGATACACGCCTTTGTCAGAACAAGAGTGACATGTCTTGTTACGTGATTATTATACTTTCTAAGCGTACATTAAAAACATGCAAATTTATTGTTTCGACGAATATATTTATTGTCCAGTCAGTAATCTGAAAAATCGAGACGTCTACCTGGAGGCTGTTTTGAGGGTCAACGCCCCCGCGGCCCCGTTTTTGACCAGGCCTCCCGGTGCATCAGGGAATTCTCAACCAGGCTGTTCCTGCTGGCCACACGCAATCCATCATATGAACTACAGCCCGGCTGTTTGAGCATTCACTTTAAGTATCTGTCCAGTTCCCTCTTGAACCCATAAAAAAACGTAAACAAAATATAAATCTTTTTAGTAAAAAATCTAAGAGAGGCCTTATTAAAAGTCACAAAATTTATTGACATGTAACAAAACGTTCACTGAAATCTGTGAAAAGGAAAACCAGTTACAAATAATTTATATTTTCTTAACAAGAAACTGCATAAAAAAATCCTGCCGAAACTAAATGACCAATTAAGAAAGAATTTTGTCATAATTTGGATGTACTAATTATTATTGGTGAAAAACAGATGCTTTTTCATCAAGAAACATATAATTTATTTATTATTTATAATTTATTAGGTTATTTACACATGAATAGAAAATAACTACATATTTTTTAGATATAAATGTTACCAAATCACTTAAGTCCACGAGTGCCACAAACTAACCTAGAGATATTTTTTAGCACTCATTCATAATTGAATGATAATTCCATAAAGTATTTTATGTCCCAAATTTGGTAGTTTCTTCAAAAAACGTTGGATTTTGTTAACATTTATTCACATGAGCAAAGCTAGGTATGGTGTCTAAGTTAGTTTTGGTGAAATGATTAATATTTTTAAATAATTTAAAATTAATTTATAAAATTTTAATCTATTAGAACAGTTATGCTTAACTGACAAATTCTGAGTGTTAGGGATGACAGATGCGGTGGTTTACACGGACACAATTCTTAGCCTACTACTATATATTACCAACACTTATAACATTGCTACTAAACAAGGTTTCCAGAGAGTTGCATAGATTTTGTGTAGAAAGTAAAACTCTCCTAAGTAAACAAGTTACATAGCACCTTATACCTGACTTAACTGACACCAGCTCACTTTTACGGTATTTCAAAAACCCAAACATATTCTTATTCTTTCCCATTATTTCTAGAATATGTGACGCTCCTTTCTGTATTTAGGGCATAAATTTGGAATTCACATCTTACACAATCGGATGTTTTTTAAATGGTATATTTAAATGCGTTATTATAAGAATGAAAAATAAATTATTATATATGTGACATCTCCCTCCACAAATTTCCGTCTTCCGAGAATCAACATCAACCAGAAGACAGATTTCTGACATTTTTCTTTCCTCTTACGTTTCCATGCATCGAATCAAATTATTTGACTTTATACACTCTCCCTTAATCTTTTATTATACACACATTTTATTATAAACACATTTGGTATAACTTCCACCTCGCCAATTAAGAGTCGTTGGCGTCTGGTAATTTTAAAAGCATTATGTTTGGCCATGTAAGCTAACATCAGTATGTTGGATTATATTCTTATTATTTTCTCCAGACGTTTTGAACGTTCTTGCGCTATCTACTGACACAAGGCAGCAAATATCATTAAAGAAACGGATGAAAATAGGAGAAAGAGATTTGGAAACGTACCCATTTAAACTGACCTACCTCCACTAACTCGCTAGTGCAGGTAAGGTCACCAATACTGAACATACAAGGTCTCCAGTACCGTACATTCAAGGTCACCAGTACCGTACATACAAGGTCACCAGTAACGTACATACAAGGTAACCAATACTGAACATACAAGGTCTCCAGTACCGTACATTCAAGGTCACCAATACTGAACATACAAGGTCTCCAGTACCGTACATACAAGGTCACCAGTACCGTACATACAATATTACCAGTACCGTACATACAAGGTCACTAGAACTGTACATGCAAGGTCACCAGTACTGTGTATACAAGGTCACCAGTACCTTACATACAAGGGCACCAGTACTGCAAATACAATGCCACCAGTACCGTACATACAAGGCCACCAGTACCTTACATACAAGGTCACCAGTACCGTACATACAATGTCACCAGTACCTTACATACAAGGTCACCAGTACCGTACATACAAGGCCACCAGTACCGTACATACAATGTCACCAGTACCTTGCATACATGGTCACCAGTACCGTACATACAAGGCCACAAGTACCGTACATACAATACCACCAGTACCTTACATACAAGGTCACCAGTACCTTACATACAAGGTCACCAGTACCTTACATACAAGGTCACCAGTACCGTACATACAAGGCCACAAGTACCGTACATACAAGGCCACAAGTACCGTACATACAAGGTCACCAGTACCTTACATACAAGGTCACCAGTACCTTACATACAAGGCCACAAGTACCGTACATACAAGGCCACAAGTACCGTACATACAAGGCCACAAGTACCGTACATACAATACCACCAGTACCTTACATACAAGGTCACCAGTACCTTACATACAAGGTCACCAGTACCTTACATACAAGGTCACCAGTACCTTACATACAAGGTCACCAGTACCTTACATACAAGGCCACAAGTACCGTACATACAAGGCCACAAGTACCGTACATACAAGGTCACCAGTACCTTACATACAAGGTCACCAGTACCTTACATACAAGGTCACCAGTACCTTAGATACAAGGTCACCAGTGCCTTACATACAAGGTCACCAGTACCTTACATACAAGGTCACCAGTACCGTACATACAAAGCCACCAGTACCGTACATACAAGGTCACCAGTACCGTACATACAAGGTCACCAGTACCGTACATACAAGGTCACCAGTACCGTACATACAAGGTCACCAGTACCGTACATACAAGGTTACCAGTACCGTACATACAAGGTCACCAGTACCGTACATACAAGGTCACTAGGTCACTCCCTACCTCCAACACCAAATGTGATCCTTAGCACCGTTATTCCCTCTCACTCTCATTTGTTTCTTCCGCTCTGACTTATACATAAAATGCGTTCTTGTATATTTTCTGAGAAACCAGTTGAGCCTATTACGAACGTAATAGGCTTATCTCTTAATTGCTTTGAAATAATTGTCGCATGCATTTCTCATTTTTGAGTACATTTTATTTAACAGCTTTTTATTTTCCACGAGCACTTTTCCTCTTGTAGTTCTTATAAACTCTTAAAATTAAAAAAAAAAATATATATATAAATACGTAATTACCACCACATAAATCGATATTTATGCTTTTTTTTATTTGCTGCGTCTCTAAATAAACAAAACGTTCAAATAATTTAAGTTTGGGTACTGTCGTTTAGTTAGCATGATAATAACTTATAAAAGACATGCGAAGCAACTTGAGTTTATTTGCAAATTCCATAAGTTCTTATCAAATAAGTTTTTGTGTTTAATATTAACATTAATCCAGTTACGTCTTATATGACATACGTTTTATAACTCATTAATACCTACAAATATTCAAATAGCGATGACGTTTATTCATCACTGTTTAAACGTAACGCAACGCAAGTGACCTACCCCCAAACAGTGGGGTTGGGGGGTCACTCTCTAATAAGTCGATATCCCATTTTTCGGCGTTAATAGCACGGAAATTTCCAGATCTGTCAGTGACTTGGAATGGATTAAGAATGGGTTTTTTTTCTGTCGCCGTCAATGTTGCCGTCCCCGCTGGTGATGCTTCCCTTGCCACTAACGCCGTTTACGCTGCCACTTCTGACACCACCACTGCCACCACCGCCGTTAGCGACTCTTCACAACTGACGCCCAGTGTGACTAAAAGGGCACGTAAGTTCCCCCGGCTTCTAATAACATGTATATTTTTCAACTATAAACTACCATGTCCATAATTACTATCGCATTTGCTTTGTCTGTTTCGTAAGGTGAAGTCTAAGATCTTTCATTAATTCATGGTATAACTTAACAAATCTTTGAGGACAATTGTGTTGAAGAGGTTCAGACGTCACCTTACGAAACAGACAAAGCAAATGCGATAGTAATTATGGACAAGGTGGATATAAAAAGTAGTCATGACATTTGCAAATAAAAAGGGAAACTAGTCATGATATCTGCACTATATAGCGAAAGTAACATCATGATACATGTGTTGCTAGCAACATTTTGTGGGTGACAAGAACACGACTAGTGTTTGTACATTGCATAACTATCCCATCACAATAAAACTGAAAGCAACACAACGACAATGTTGTTAAAAAATTCCATTGAGCTTGCACACCTAAACCCTTACATATACACGCAAACACTCAAGCAATTTTCTAGCATATTGTTCAGTTGTTCAGAGGTCGTAACCACTTACAAGTTTTCCTTTCTCAGTAAACTAAGTGGTTATTGAGAGACGCAGCAAACCTATGCTCCGTTTTCAACAGATAAATCATTAGGAGAGCTGATGGAAAGAGGACGCTCCAACAGCCTTCAAGAACATGACTGCTAGGCTGGCAATTAAATTCTTTACCATACATTTTATTATCAGTATAATAGTCCAAAATATCCGACAGTATTGGTTTTAAAATTAATACTTTTCCAAATAGGGAAATAAATTAAACAAATAATACTTCTTTTCTTTTTATACTGATCATTGGGTATATACACAGAGTTGTATGCCTCTCGAAGTACATACAGTGAGAGGATACTTTTAAAGAATAAAGATATTCTTGACTGGAGGTGAATATTTTATAAGCACCCTTAATGACCATTATGAACTTTGTAAGTTTTAAACCCCATTAACAAACCAACTTTTGTGTAATACATGAAATTATTACGCGTATTATTCATAGATGAAAAAATTGGTGTATGTACAAACTCAAGCACCAACAGAGAAAAACAAAAGCGTTCCAAGAAATATGTAACAGAAACAAACACAAAGAATTTTTTCCCGTGATTGCACGGATTGTTCCCTCGCCTACGCTTGTAATCTGAAAGGCTGAACACTTTTGTTTTAAAGAGAGAATATTCGCTGAACATTTTAAAGAGAAATAGTCGGGTGGTGTATGGAGACATTGCAGATATATCTAAACAGTCTGTACCTATGTAGATAAACGGTTCAGAGAGCAGACTAGTTGATATATTAGACACAAGTGCTACACTTGTGTATCTAGAAAAATAGTGAGAGATTCATTACATCGACTCCTGGTTGAGGGATTGATTACCTCAAACTCCTGATTTTCACCATTTTTCTTTGTATAGGACTGATGAAGCCACTGTGTGGTGAAACGTTTCCTCATTAAAGATACCTAAGTGGTTGCACATGTGTCAAATTTATCAGTCTGTACCTAAAATGTAATATTTCAATGAAACTCTTAGTACCTATGAATTATATTCAAATAATTTTATGCCGATGAAAGATGGTCATGATTCAAAATATTTTGGATTAATAGATGCACATCCCACCTCATCAGCCTCGCTCCAGGGCAGAAGAACCACAAGAACAGCGCCACACATTATATCTGTGACCGTCCCACAGGACACAAATATTTACCCTTCGACACAGTATTTATGTTGTCATTCAAAAGCCCTAAAGCTGGTCATCATAGGATTAATTAAGACTCGCGCCAGCCATTTTTTTTTTAGACAATATAGCAGCAGCAACATCTATTAATCATATTTAATTACTTTACGACAGCATCAATTATTTCAGAAATGGAGTCTCTAATACTAAATTTCACCGACACGGCATTGCAAATCTGACTTGAAAGTTTTAATAGTGAACAGATACACAAATATCCCGTACATAGGATATATATATATATATATATATATATATATATATATATATATATATATATATATATATATATATATATATATATATCGTGTCGAATAGGTAAAATTGGTCAATTAGCAAGAACTCATTTAAAATTAAGTCCTTTCTAAAAAAATTCCTTTCTAAAATTTTCTGAAACAGACTGTCAGCATCTCTACACAGCTTTTTTTCCAATCATCAACACCTGCCAGGATTAACACCAACAGGCCTGTGAGTAAACACCTGCTGCTCGTTTTTGAATGGTAAGAAGACCTTGCATTCCATTCCTTTATCAGAATTAATGAAACTGTTGTGAACGTGGCTTCAGTGCACGAGGTGAAGGGGAGGTTTTGTTGGGAGGAGGATAGGAAAAAGGAGGCGAAAGAGATGCTGGAGGAGAATTAATCAGTGTGTCCTCTTCTATATATCGTGCAAACGTGATCAGATCGCGGAGTGCTTTTAATTTTTGTATGCAATATATTTTTTTGCATAGTGTTGTGTGGAGAGTAGGCATAATAGATATGGCTAGGCTTGCGCGCCCAGTGAGTCACCTCCCACCCTCTCCCTACTCCAACACAGGAGCCAGGAGCTATGAATCGACCCCTGCAACCACAACTAGGTGAGTACATCACCTGTGAGGAGGCAATCCACAACATCTGGGACTACTCTCCCCCTCACCTCCCACCTCTTCCCTCACCATGAATTCAGCAGCTGTACAATGCACCTTCACCCACACGTGTCCTCTATTACCCCAGCTACGGGTTTACCAGATAGATTGAGGAATGGCAAATGATGTTGCAGATAGACATCCACAAAGTCAGGAAAACGTTCCTCCTAACAATGGAAGAAAAGGCACATATCAGGTGTGTGGAGTATAACGGGCCCTTTTTCTAAGTGGCGTTATTTGCCCACACACTGGGTATGCTGGGTCATATTTGCTTCCCTCAGTGAGCAGCCCACAGATGAAAGCTCCACTGGCAACCTCAATTTCGTCTGCTACCAAGACCCTATCTCATATTCCCAAAGCTGCTCGTCCATATGCTGCAGGGAAATTCACAAGCCTTCTCAAGCAGGTAAATTGAGGTTCCATCAACTCAGAAGCCCGAGGCACCATTAAGGCATGGCGCAACGTGCTTCTGTTTGGCAAAGAGTGTCTTGCAGTTCCTGATGAAATTAAGACATATGTGCAACATCTGGGTATCTTTATTGCAGACGTTTCGCCATCCAGTGGCTTTATCAATACAGATTCTAGGACAGAATTTGTATCGATAAAGCCACTGGATGGCGAAACGTCTACAATAAAGATACCCAGATGTTGCACATGTGTCTTAATTTCATCTTGTCGGTATTTTATACCATTCTTGTACAACTTGCAGTTCCTGCAAGAGGTAGCTAATTGCTAACCATATCAGTCGTCAGAGCAGTACGCATCTACCCAAGGACAGATAATTGCATCTCTCTGATCCTTCTTCATACGAACAGCCGAAGCAGACCAGCCAACACATACCAGCCTGTATCCGAATCAGTGTTACTTCAAAGCACCCAAACTTTTCTTCAAAAGGCTCGTAGCATCTTACGGAAATCAGAACAAGGCAAGAAACTACTTAAACTTTTGCCAGGTCAACCGAAACCAGCACGCCTGTATAGCCTTCCTAAGACACATAAGCCTGGCATCCCACTAAGTCCTATCACTTCGGGCATAGGGAGAGCACCACACAGATTACTCACGAAATCGTAATGACACGATTGCAAACAAACCATACCACGGGTGGGGTTCGAACCCGCGGTCAGAGAGTCTCAAAACTCTAGACCGTCGCGTAAGCCACTAGGCCAGCTAGCTTCAATAAGCTAGCTTCAATAGTTGGATGAATCTTATTGAAGCTAGCTGGCCTAGTGGCTTACGCGACGGTCTAGAGTTTTGAGACTCTCTGACCGCGGGTTCGAACCCCACCCGTGGTATGGTTTGTTTACCACACAGATTAGTTGGCAACCTTGCCAAATACCTTTCAGCGCTCCTGGGCACCATCAGTCAAGCCCACCTCAAACATTTAGGTGACCTTCTCTCTCGAATTTCCAACCTGACTGTTAAAAACAAAAGTATAGCGTCCTTCGATGTCAGCCCTCTTTACCAACGTTCCTACTGACGCTGCTATAAACATTCTGAGATAGAGGCTCACTGAAAACCACGACTTCCCTTTACCTCTTCTAGATTTCATCAGTCTAGTGGATCTCTGATCTCTGTGTTAATTTCAACTTCTTCAAGTATCAGGACAACTGTTTCAATCAGAGCTTTGGGATGGCAATGGGCAGACCGCTCAGTGCTGTGCTTGCCAGTCTCTTCATGGAAAACCTAGAGACAGAGAAATTCAGCACCCTCATTCCCAACACCGTTACCTGGCTAAGATACGTTGATGATATATTGGTTTTCTATCCGAGACGTCTCAATATCCAGGTCATTCTCAACAAGATTAATGCAGCCGAACCATCAATAAAGTTTACACTTGAACTCGAAAAGGATGGCAAACTTCCTTTCCTCGACTTCCTCCTGTGCAGATCTCCCGACAGTGACAAACTTCTCTTCAAAGTGTATGGAAAACCTACCAACAAGGACGATCTTATACACTTCTATTCCCACCAAGACACATAAGAATGGAGGAACACTGTAGAAGGCCTACTGGCCCATACAAGGCAGGTCCTTATCAAAACCACCACTACCTAAGAATTTACTCCGGTACTCACGACGCCAATCAAATCCAGCCCCTCCCACTCATATATTTGTCCAATCTCTCTTTAAAGGCACCCAAGGTCCTAGCCTCTATCACCCTACTCGGAAGATTGTTCCACGCATCTACAACTCTGTTAAGCAAAAGGACACAAATGCAACTAATGAGACATTTTAATGTCTCATTAGTTGCACTTGTGTCCCTTTACTTAACATATTGTCGGTAATTCTACCAATATTAATACATCTACAACTCTGTTCGAAAACCAGTATTTGCCTATGTTCTTTCTAAATCTAAATTTATCCAATTTAAATCCGTTATTTCTGGTTCTTACTTGGTTCGATATCCTCAGTATATTATTAATATCTCCTTTGTTTATGCCCATCATCCACTTGTACACCTCGATGATATCTCCCCTCATTCTACGTCTCTCCAGAGAGTGGAGATTCAACACTCTAAGACTATCTTCATACGGGAGATTTCCTATACTGTAAATCATTTTAGTCATTCTTCTTTGTATGTTCTCCAATGAATCTATATCCATCCTGTAGTAAGGAGACCAAAACTGAGCTGCATAATCCAAATGAGGTCTCACTAGTGATGTATAGAGCTGTAAAATAACTTTTGGACTTCTGTTGCTTATACTTCTTGAAATACCCGCACTAAAAGAGGAGTCCTCATTGGCTTCTTCTTGAGAGCTCTTCGCATCTCCAGCCCTTGTTTTCTTGAAGAAGAATGTTTTTACATAACACAAACCTTTACACGTCTTCAGTTTCCATCTTCCTTCATCCGAGATTGCAGACTCAAGGCACAAGTTATCCTCAACAAACCGCCCATGGAACAACCCTCTAAGCAGTTCACAGTGATCCCATGTGGTGATGTTGCCACGAATACTCGCCGGGCACTTGCTAAGAGTAACATCAACGTTTCCACCATAAACACATCGTCTACCAAAGACCTCACTACGAAACGCAGCCCCACACCTCTAACTTCCACAGCAGGCGTCTACATCCACTGTGGAAGGCGAAACAGGCAGAGATCTTGCGGTCCGCCTGAACGAGCATCGAAGTCCCTGTAACAGAGACGATTTAGGGTACGCCTGTGTCCTCCAGAGACTCCACGGGGCATTTGATGAACTGGGATGAGGCCCAACTCGTTCTCACCGAACCAGACCTCAGACGCCGACGGTGTCTAGAAACCTCGCTAATCGCCGTCACCGACACAATAGAACGTAACACAGGAAACCACAAAATTTCTGAAACATTAGCATACATGATGCTCAAGAAGGCAAAGCACCACCTACCCAGCAACACAGGAGTCACATATCATCGTCTACCCGTCTACATTCCAACATGGCATTCTTCAGGTCACCATGCGTTACTCACACCTCATTCTCAGCCTATATATAATATGTTTCATCCTCTGTATATTAGAAGTGATCAAGGTCCCAAGACCGAAACGTTTTCTAATAAATATGTCATAGTGTTTGCTTACGTGTCTTTCTAAACCAATTTGTCTGTATTTATTACGAAAGTTTATACCATAGAGAACGGTGGAAGTGGAGGAGCTCGAGGTAATCAGTCCCCCGGCCTGGCGTCGATGTGTTCAGTCCATCAATCTTGATGCTTTTCTTAACCATTTATTTCGACTCTGGTGTTGTGTCGTGCGAGTGCTTTAGAGACGTACTGGGATACTTGTTGAAAGTGATATTAAAGCATAGACAGTGGAAGAAGGAAAGAACTCGTTTTCTTTTGTTTTCTTTATAAAATAGTGTTAAATGCTCTTTAGTTTACAATAAAGAAATATAAACGCAAAACCTATTCAGTATGCTGAAAAAAATACGTATTGTTGACTTTATTTAACAATGAGCGCAAATAAGTGTAATAGTAAAAACAATCATATAGCAATTTCGTGAAAGACTAAAAGAAATATTTTCTCTATACGATGAAAATATCTGCTACTGTCTACTACTTTGGCCAGAATTTAAATTAAAAGGATAATGCCATTGGGAAAAAATGACGTCAGAAAAATATTCCAAATAAGACACAGATAGTCCGTATTAAACACAGAAAAGAACTTTGTAAAACTATTACGAATTCATTATTAGTGCAGAAACTTTAGGCCATAAAGCGGATTGTCAGGAAGAGTTTAATTAACAAATCCTTGTCGATATAATAGATGAAAATAACTTTAAAAAGTGAATTGCAATTAAAACAATAAATAATTTTCTATTTACCGGAGAAAGTCAAATAATGTTTGTTTAAAAAATTGACGATGGGTAACAAAGAACCTTCACAATTAAAATAAATGGGACACGTAACAATGTTGATAATCACAGAAGCTGAACCCAGACTTGTTCATCTAGCATTATAAACCATTGAGGCGTCTTACCCTCTTGTCCTCTGAAATTCATAGATAACAGTTAGCGAGATATTTTACAGTTTTATGCTTGCACTATTACTCGTACGTATTTTATTTTATAAGCGTATTCTACCTCTTTGTGTGTATATATATATATATAGATAGATAGATATATATCCACAAACACTGATCTCTGGCCGACGGAGACTCGAACCTACGAACCTTGTGACAAGGTACGCAGCGCTTTGCCGACCGTACCACACTGGACCAATACCTTGGCATCCAGCTTTCGCTAGAAGTAGTGTCGATGCATGCAGGATATGAGATGAAAAGCTTTAAGCCTCCTGCCTGAAAGCTGGCTGCCTTGGAGTAACGTCTAGCGAAAGCTGGACGCCAAGGTATTGGACCAGTGTGGTACGGTCGGCAAGCACTGCGTACCTTGTCACAAGGTTCGTAGGTTCGAGTCTCCGTCGGCCAGAGATCAGTGTTTGTGAATATTTCGCCTGCTTTTGCAATTCCTTGTATATATATATATATATATATATATATATATATATATATATATATATATATATATATATATATATATATATATATATATATATATATATATAATACTATATATATAATGTATATATAATACTATATATATAATGTATATATAATACTATATATATAACGTATATATACCACTATATATATAATGTATATATAATACTACATATATAATACTACATATATAATGTATATATAATACTACATATATAATACTACATATATAATATATATATATATATATATATATATATATATATATATATATATATATATATTATATGTCGTGCCGAATAGGTAAAACTGGTAAATTAACAAGAACTCATTAATACTAAGTAATTTCTAAAATTCTAGAGGATAACATACGAGATATAGACTAAGCTAAGTTTTTAAGTCTGATAAGATACCGTCACCTTAACTAGTGACAATATTGGCGTATACTCCACGCTTTAAAGGCAGGTGCAAAGTTTTTCAACGTCATTTCACAATAATATTTTAATTAAAGCAAGTCCTTGGTCCTCATTCATCTGCATCCAATATGTTTTCTTTCCTCCCTGGTCCTCCTCCATTTATCCACCGTCTTTGTCTTCCCACACCCCGGTCTTTATATCCTGTCTCTCTACCACCAGTCATTTCCTATATCCTTGTCTTCAGTTCGTATCCCTTGTTCCTACTCGTGTGACCCCATACCGTGGTCACACTGACGAAAGGTCACCTTAACGCAATGGTGAGCTTGACTGTTTTATGCTCAAATATTAAAATAAAAGTTCCTCTTTTCTCTGTGATAATTTTCACACCTCCTTTCGCAGTTATTTCGGAATAAACAGTAGGATAATAATTTTTTCTCTGAAATTGCTGATACTGTCGTATTTATGTTTTACAAACATTGTGTTCATGATTTCAGTAATATGTACGTTAGTCACGACTGCAGCTAGTTAATGATTCCAGTTGCAAAGTGGTGATATAAGTACGTACTTTAAAAGCAATGATTAAGTAAATTTTTATTCTACTATATAACTAATGGTAAAGAAAAGCAGCCCCCACCTGGTGATCATGATCCATCTAGCATCAACACAGAGAACCTTTACTGCACCTATAAATTCCATCAAACACCTTAACTACTGGGAACACCTGGAAGCACTTGACTTGTACTCACTGGAGCGCAGGCGAGAGAGATATGTCATAATCTACACCTGGAAGATTCTGGAGGGACTGGTTCCCAATATGCACACACAAATCACAATCTTCAAAAGCAAAAGACTTGGCAGGCGATGCAACATACCCCCAGTGAAAAGTAGGGGCGTCATTGGTACACTAAGAGAAAACGCAATAAGTGTCCGGGGCCCAAGACTGTTCAACAGCCTCCCACCAGCCATAAGGGGCATTACCAGTAGACCCCTGGTTGTCTTCAAGAGGGAGCAGGACAGATACCTAAAGTCGGTGCCGGATCAACTGGGCTGTGGTTTATACATTGGACTGCGTGCGACCAGCAGCAATAGCTTCGTTGATCAGGCCCTGATATAAGGGGAAGCCTGGTCGTGTACTGGGCCGCGGGGGAGTTGATCCCCGGAATACCCTCCAGGTAGACCAGGTAGAACACCCTAGTCATCATCATCCATCTATCATCCACTAGTACGCTGAGGTCAGTGGTCACGTGTGGTCATACCTGTCCTAAGCTGTCTGGGAATTAGCGTGGGAGTGAGTGTGAGATGGTTGGTGCTGGTAAGGAGGAAATGGTTACCAACAGTGAAAGTGGCAGCCGCTTTAAGTGGCAAGTGGTTCACAATTCAGGAAGAAGGAAGATAAGGAAGGTTAATAGAGAAGATGTGAAGGTAGGAAATCGATTCTCTGTTCTCCAGGAAGAGTGTACCACTGACTCCCCTGCTAATCAAGGTAAGAATATTCTGATTGTGGGAGACTCTCAGGTAAGATATATGGACCGTGTTTTTTGTAACAGAGATAGGAAGGTCAGACAGAGGGTGTGCCTCCCAGGAGCTGGTGTTGGTGACATAGTCAGCAGGTTGGATAATATTGTGTCAGGTAATGGGAACAAGCCCATTATCTGTCTTAGTGCTGGTGGAAATGACATTGGGAAGGGCAGAAGACAGGAGATACTAGATAAGTACAGGTCAGCCATAGAAGTAGTTAGGTCTAACGGAGGGATCCCAATCATATGTAGCATTTTGCCTAGAAAGGGTGTGGGCAATGAATGGATGTCTAGAGCAATTGGTATAAATTGCTGGCTAAACAGGTACTGCAAGGAACTTACAATTCCATTCATTGATAACTGGGACAAATTCTATGGCAAACGTGATATGTATGCAAGGGATGGGGTTCATCTCTCTGGGGGTGGAGTGGTTTCATTAGCCGATTCGATTGAGGGGGTCATTGGAGATTTGTCTAGGACTTTAAACTGATAGATTATAGAGGTATGGGTGTTTGTGGGAAACAATCAGGCTGTAGTATTAGGGTTGGAAACAGCAGATATTACCAGGATACCTTAGGAATATGTTTAAAAGACAATATTCAAAATAAAGTTGCTAGTAAAGGCAAAGCAATTGATCAACAAACAAAGAGAGATAGTAGAGGAAAACGAGTGACTAGCTCCCTTAAGGTTTACTATAGAAATAGTAGGAGTCTAAGAAATAAGATAGATGAGCTAAGATTACTTGCAAGTGCAGGAAATATAGATATTATTGCTATAACAGAGACCTGGTTCAACCTGAAAGATAGAGAAATGCCTTCCGAGTGCAACATACAGGGTTATAAGCTATTCCACACTGATAGGGTCAACAGGAAGGGTGGTGGAGTGGCGATGTATGTCAGAGATAATTTAAATTGTTGTGTTAGACAAGATATAAGATTAGAAACAGCGGACACAGAATCTGTTTGGCTACAGTTTCTCGAGGGTCGTGAAAAATTAATTTTGGGTGTGATTTACAGGCCCCCCAAGCCTGGATAGGGAGTGCAGTAAGCTGCTATGGGACGAAATTCATAAGGCGTCTAGATATGAAAATGTTGTGTTAAAGGGAGATTTTAACTTTAGACAAATTGATTGGAACAATGTGACAGGTAATCATCAGTCTAGTGACTTTCTTGATACGGTTCAGGATTGTTTTTTTAAAACAGTTTGTGACAGAACCAACTAGTGGTAGCAAATTGCTTGATTTGGTTCTTGCCAACAAAGAATCACTAATTAATAATCTTGAGGTTAATGAAGAGCTTGGGGAAAGCGATCACAAATCACTTAGTTTCAATATATCGTGGAATTACCCAGATAACTGCAATCAAGTCTCTGTTCCAGACTTTCACTTAGCCGACTTCATGGGGCTGAGAAATAACCTAGGCAGGCTAAATTGGGATGACCTGACTATGGGTCAGGTAGGTGGTTTTGGTTGCCAATATGACGTTTTCCAGAGTGTAGTTCTAGCTGCCCAGACAACTTTTGTTCCGAGTAGGAAAATTAGATCTAACAAAAATGATCCTAAATGGATGAACAATAGATTAAAACATCTCATTGGTCAAAAGAGAGGCATATATAGGCATATCAAAAGAGGGGATGAACAGATAAGAAATCAATATTTTCAATTAAAGAGAGAAATATAAAAAGGAATAAGAAAAGCAAAAAGGGATTATGAGGCTAAGGTCGCAAGGGATTCGAAGAATATCCCAAAAGGGTTCTTTCAGGTATACAGAAGTAAGATTAGGGACTAGATAGGCCCACTTAAGAGTAACTCAGGACAGATCACGGACAGTGATAAGGATATGTGTGAAATTTTCAATACTTACTTCCTCTCAGTTTTTACTCAGGAAGATACTAGCGGAATTCCAGAAATAATAAATTATGTTGAACAGGAAGATAATAGACTATGCTCGATTGGGGTAACTAGTGACATGGTCCTCAGATAAATAGAGAAATTAAAACCTAACAAATCCCCAGGCCCTGATGAAATGTTTGCAAGAGTTTTAAAAGAATGTAAAAGGGAACTTGGCAAACCTTAGGCAAATCTTTTTAATATATCACTACAAACTGGCATAGTGCCACACAAGTGGAAATGGCAAATGTAATACCTATTTACAAGGCAGGCCCTTAGCTTCGAACTATAGACCAACAAGCCTTACCTCCATAGTTAGTAAATTTATGGAATCAGTAATTGCCGAGGCAATTCGTAGCCATCTTGAAAGGCATAAATTGATTAATGAATCTCAACACGGTTTTACTAAGGGGCGTTCCTGTCTTACGAATTTACTAACTTTTTTCACTAAGGTGTTTGAGGAGGTAGAATATGGTAATAAATATGATATTGTGTATATGGACTTCAGTAAGGCTTTCGATAGAGTTCCACATCAGAGGCTATTGAGGAAACTTAAGGCACACGGAATAGGAGGAGAATTTTTTTCCTGGGTAGAGGCATGGTTGACAAATAGGCGGCAGAGAGTTTGCATAAATGGGGAGAAATCAGAATGGGGGCACGTCTCAAGCGGTGTCCCACAGGGGTCAGTTTTGGGCCCCCGGTTGTTTACAATTTACATAAATGACATAGATGAGGGAATAAATAACAACATAAGCAAATTTGCTGATGACACCAAAATAGGCCGTCTAATTCATTCTAATGAGGACATTAGAGCACTCCAGGATGATTTGAATAGACTGATGCAGTGGTCGGAGAAGTGGCAGATGCAGTTTAATGTAGACAAATGCAAAGTTCTAAATGTTGGGCAGGACAATAACCATTCCACATATAAACTGAATAATGTAGATCTTAATACTTGTGATTGCGAGAAGGATTTAGGAGTTCTGGTTAGCAGTAATCTGAAACCAAGACAACAGTGCATAAGTGTTCGCAATAAAGTTACAAAATCTTTGGCTTCATATCAAGAAGTATAAATAATAAAAGTCCTCAGGTTGTTCTTCAACTCTATATATCTTTGGTTAGGCCTCATTTAGATTATGCTGCACAGTTCTGGTCACCGTATTACAGAATGTATATAAATGCACTGGAAAACCTACAGAGGAGGATGACAAAGTTGATCCCATGTATCAGCACTCTAGAAAGGCGTAGAATTAGGGGGGATATGATTGAGGTGTATAAATGGAAAACAGGAATAAATAAAGGGGATGTAAATAGCGTGCTGAAAATATCCAGCCAAGACAGGACTCGCAGCAATGGTTTCAAGTTGGAAAAGTTCAGATTCAGGAAGGATATAGGAAAGCACTGGTTTGGTAATAGAGTTGTGGATGAGTGGAACAAACTCCCGAGTACCGTCATAGAAGCTAAGACGAAGTGTAGTTTTAAAAATAGGTTAGATAAATACATGAGTGGGTGTGGGTGGGTGTGAGTTAGAACTGACTAGCTTGGGCTACTTGGTCAGATGCTGTACTAATTCCTTAAGTGGAAGTGACCTGACTACCTGAGTTTACCTGGAAAGGGTTAACTCCAGGTGGTCGGGTATAAGCAGGGGAGTGATGGACCTGCCTTGCATGGGTCGGTAGGCCTGCTGCAGTGTTCCTTATTTCTTATGTTCTTAACTCTGATTCTCATCAGTATATCGCCGCATATCTTGCTACTAGATTTACATTCCACTCCATCTTAAATAATTTTATCAGGCAGTAGAAATTTTACGACAGAGGAATATACTCAGCTAATCATGATTTTCTCGCGCAGATATAATTCCACAATATCTCTTAAGCTCTAGTATGCCCCTCGGTCTACTTTAATTTCATCACAGTATAAGCGGAGGAGATTAAACCTCACGTCAGTCAAGAGTCATTTCCGTTTTTTGATACGTTATTATATCCCACTGGATCAAAATGAATTCCCTGATCTACTATTATTTTACACAGTATCACAAAATCTTTCTCTGAATTGATTCGTCAACTGATTCATCAAATAAGACATATTCAATTTGTAGAACGTTTTCAGACTCGCCATCAAATAATGCGACCTTCATTATGGAAGGTTTTTAAAGTCCACAATACAACACTACAAGCTTACAGACTGAGGCTAGAATGACGTCACTGTTACTGTTTTAATGAACTCCAATAAAATAGCAACAGCTTTGTAGTACCACAACAATACCCTCACAGTACTGTAGTACCACAACACTACCCTCACAGTACTGTAGTACCACAACACTACCCTCACAGTACTGTAGTACCACAACACTACCCTCACAGTACTGTAGTAATACCAGATCACCACTGAGACAGCCACATTATACCCAAACACCGACACAGCTACTTAGCGATACAATACCTCTGACACAGCTACGTAGCATAACACCACCACCGACACAGCTACGTAGCATAACACCACCACCGACACAGCTACGTAGCACAACAACAACAGCGTCAGTGATTCATTTCCCACGTCCAGGCTTGGGACGCCGGCCCACAAGTTTGCAGATCTTCATCACTGTTACTGCTCCGTAGTACACTTCAGAGACTTACAAAAGTTGAAGTGGTGTCTCTCTTCCCCAGCAGGAGAAACGGAAGTGGCCTGCGGGGCCTCGAAGTATGCATTTTATAGCTAATTTTGCGTCTTTGTGCTTCCGTCAAGAGCACATAAACTGTGAGATAGTCTTGTGGCATGAGAGACTGAGAGAAAGTAAGAGTATCCCCGAGAGGCTAAAACAGGAGGCCGAAAAATGACAAAAATTGCATCAGAAAATAGTCAATACTATTTTCAGGGGTTACGCAAATGTAGGTTGGCCGAGTAACGCCATGTGGTGACTCAGAACAGAAGGATATTGAAGTACAGTAGTTTTTCTTGTATATTTCATTAGTCTTTTCCTTATGCTTTCTTACTCTTTTCTTGGTTAATTTAATTGAATAACATTATAACAGCTTTGTAGGATTGCACTTAATTCGTGAGTGTCTTATTAGTTTGTGTGTCATCTTTTCACAATTTATAAATAGTGTACATGTACACAATTTGCAGAACACTGCCAGTTTATTAAAAACATGGCAATTTTTCTCAACTTAAGTCCGATTTCTAACATATTTTTAAATAGAGAATCTAAATTATTTTGCAAAATAACTTTAATATAGATAGTGACAAACATTAGGAATAATATTAGGAGAGAAGTAAATAATGAAAATGATTGCTATAGAAATGCAGTTAGAAGCCTGAGTAGATCTATAACCCACTATGATAACATGAACACAGATAAGCATGTTTATGAAGCAACTTGCAATGTGAACAGACTGACTGATGTTGTAGTGGCCGGGCTTATTCACAAAATTAATTATTATTCAAACAAAAAAAATGGAAGATTTACTGTTATGCAATATTGTAATAATTGTATAAATAATACCATCACACTTGTGAATGTATATTAGACCCACCAGGTGGCGCGTATTAGACGTGTGAGGTCATTTGTTTACTCTTGAACATCGGCAAAAATTTAACATTTCCGCTATTTTGAGCTCAGTTTCAAGCCATTTCCAGTACTAAAACCAATCAAAATCATCTCTATTTCTGTAATATATCTTCCATTCTATCAAATGAGACCAAGAAATCGCAAATATAACTATAAAAAGCATACGAAAAAACACTGCAAATTCGCTGTTTTAATAGAAAATTACGGTCTCGTTTTTTTCTCTCATTATGCACTGAGTGCTGCATGATTTGTTTTATGTGGTGCACACTTACCCACATAGATGTATTCTCTCATATCTAGGCCCAAATTTACCTATCACAGCTTATCTGAGTGAGCTGAGCTCATAGTGTAGAACTACGGTTTGGACCCTCAACTCAAAGCCGTAGAACTACGGCACGGACCCTGAAATGGTTAAACATCAAATAATTTCCAATTCTTTTACATTGTCTGAGACGGCTGAGGTTACCCGCAACACCAGAGGATGCCCCAGGCACCACGCCCTAAACAGCACTATGTACTAAGGGGCGTCATTTATTAAAATGCACTACGTGTTATTTCACTAATCTGTTGTCACTAAATAACTAAACTAATCTTTTTTCATTAAATCACCAATCTATTTTCATTAAATCACTAATCTATTTTCATTAAATCACTAATATATTTTCATTAAATCACCAATGTGTTTTATTTTTTTCCATTTTCCCCTTTTTATTTGAAAACTCTGGAACACATGGCATGGTGCCTTTTGCATGTTGCGCCCCTTAAGCCGTACTACCCCTTATGACTAGACACCACTGAAGGGGTCATTAATGAAAGGATTTAAAACTCTAATGTTGTAATTTAACTGTTTTCTTTTAATCGTATATTGGAATTAACTCTATATTCCTATATATTATCTCATTGTGAATCTGTTTAGAATTTTATTTGTAAGGGCGCCGAAGAAGCCGAGTTTCCATGGGGAACTGGCAACTCAAGGGTCGCTCAACCAAACCTCAGATTAGTTTGGCCCAATGGCCACAAAGTTGGTGGATGCCTCCATTTTCGTCTCGTCCAACTTGTACAGAGGCCTACACCTGGTACCGTTACTGATGAGACGTTTTGCCTCTGCAGTAGAAGCTGCACATCAGTTTAGTCGGCCGATTGGTTCATCCTAATTCAAAGGATTTGATGATTTCACTTGGCTACTTCACAAAGAAGTGATCTACGCCGCCGCCATATTTCACCCAGGAAGTGCTCGAAAATTCGAGTCCGGGAACGTTTTAATAGCACCTCGTGTGCCATCTCCCACTGTGAATGTATGTTATCTTCATTACCCATGTATGCTATCTCCCAATGAGAATATATGTTATCTTCCATTGTGCATGCAGGCCATTTTTTACTGAATATGTCATGCATGTTATCTTCCACTTCAAATGCATGTTATCGTCCACTATGATTGGTATCCTTCACTCCATATGTATGCCAGGTTCCACTGTGAATGTAAGTTATCTTCCACTGTAATTGTAGGTCGTCTTTCACTGCATATGTAAGTCATTTTCCACTGCATATATATTTCAACACTCACTGTACATATATGTCATTTTCAACTGCATATGTAAGTCATCTTTACTTGTGCATGTAACTTGTTTTCCATATATGTCATATTCAACTGTGTATTGATGTTATCTTCAAGCATGGCATATTCCACTACACATGCATGGACTTGCACATTACATGGCATTAATGTTTTGCCACAGATAGAAGACTTTATGGAGTTTATCGAGGTTGTATATGACCTTTAATTACCCAGTTACCTTTAATTCTGTCTAGATATTGAAGTCAGAGCGGGAATAGGCGATGACTGTATCCTAAGCAGTACCATAGCAAACTTTGCTATTTAGTAAAGGGCTGGGAAGAATATATTTGATTCTTTAGCTCAACAAGTTAATTGTAAATGCTGAATCATGTGTTATTTCAACAAAGTTTGAAAGTTAGTGCCGAAGTTCAGAAGCTTGGAGGCGCACATGTGGAAGACTTTACTTACTAATACTCTTGATGCAGTATTTATGAAGCTAAAGTCAACAAGCTGCATTTTGGTCTCTCCACGATCAGATGAAGGTATCCCCGAATCCTTTAACTCCAGTCCCCAGTGCCTCGTAGCATGCGTTTGGAATTATGTAGAGTGAAGTATATGCTGATATTGTATTGAATGTTAGCGTTGAAAGATTTGAAGGGAATGGAAGAGGCATTCACAAGTCACCATAAAGAAAGTAATATCCAAATTTCATCAATAAAATTGGTAAATTAGGGCATGGCATACTCCAAATCCATCTTAAAATTTTCAAGAAAACCAGAGATCAAATCCTAAGAAATCAAGTAAGTTGTACATAAGCATATTGTGTACGATTTACAAATGTTTAACAATGGTCTTGAGTGAACACAATGTTAGAGGCACATTAAAGACATGTTAATTTAACCTGGGATAACCGAACAAAAGAGATATTCTACAATTATTTCGCTGACACTAATTTGATTAATAAAATTGGCACACGATAAACGACAACCAGCACGGTTTCAGGGAAGGTAAATCCTTGGTCACAAACCTACTGGAGTTTTATGACAAGGTAACGGGAGTAATACACGAGAGAGAGGGGTGGATAGACTGCATTTTCTTGGACTGCAAGAAGGCCTTCGGCACAGTTCCTCACAAGAGGTTAATGCAAAAGCTAGAGGATCAGGCACGCATAACAGGAAAGGCACTGCAATGGATCAGAGAATATCTGACAGGGAGGCAACAACGAGTCATGGTACGTGATGAGGTGTCAGAGTGGGCGCCTGTGACGAGCGGGGTTCCACAGGGGTCAGTCCTAGGACCTGTGCTGTTTTTTGTGTATGTGAATGACATAACGGAAGGGATAGACTCAGAAGCGTCCCTGTTTGCAGATGATGTAAAGTTAATGAGGAGAATTAAATCGGTCGAGGATCAGGCAGGACTACAAAGGGACCTGGACAGGCTACAAGCCTTGTCCAGCAACTGGCTCCTTGAATTTAACCCCGCCAAATGCAAAGTCATGAAGATCGGGGTGGCCAAAGACTGCAAACCTCACTCAAGAAAAAATATCTTGAGGTGAGTATAATACCAAGCATATCTGAGGCGCACATCAACCAGATTACTGATGAAGCATACGGGCGTCTGGCAAACCTAAGAATGACGTTCCGATACCTCAGTAAGGAATCATTCAAGACTCTGTACATCATATATGTCAGGCCCATATTGGAGTATGCAGCACCAGTTTGGAATCCACACCTGGTCAAGCACGTCAACAAATTAGAGAAAGTGCAAAGGTTTGCAACAAGACTAGTCCCAGAGCTAAGGGGAATGTTCTGCGAAGAAAGGTGAATGGAAATCGGCCTGACGACATTGGAGGACAGGAGGGTCAGGGAAGATATGATAACGACATATAAAATACTGCGAGGAATTGACAAGGTGGACAGAGACAGGATGTTCCAGAGATAGGACACAGAAACAAGGGAGTCACAATTAGAAGTTGAAGGTTCCGATGAGTCAAAGGGATGTTAGGAAGTATTTCTTCAGTCATAGAATTGTCAGGAAGTGGAACAGCCTAGAAAGTGACGTAGTGGAGGCAGGAACCATACATAGTTTTAAGACGAGGTTTGATAAAGCTCATGGAGCAGGGAGAGAGAGGACCTAGTAGCGATCAGTGAAGAGGCGGGGCCAGGAGCTATGACTCGACCCCTGCAACCACAAATAGTGGAGTACAAATAGGTGATTACAAGCTAACCTCAAGATATTGTTTCCTTTGAGGAAAATACATCAGCACTAAACGCTTATAGCTTACCAGAAAACGTATTTTACAGTTCCTGTACAGAATCCAAAAAATTGTGAGTACACAGCGTAAATCAATGAAACTCTTCATGCATTTCATATGATGTATCAGCCATTGAAGATTGATTCCGTTCACAATTGTTATATTTTAATCAGAGGAAACTGCAAATCAGTAGTGAATAAATAGCGCTGTGGACAAGAAAGCATTAAGATTCGATCGGAGCACCAGAAATATAAGTTCAGTACCTTGAATCAAGAACCCCTCACCAGCATCTAGGCAAAATATTCCAATATGGTAAAAAAAAAAAATACATTACCATTTCGTAATTAAAATGGCAAAATAACAACTAGAAACTCCATTAAATATGATAACCTTCTCAGTAGAAGCGATGTAAATTTAAGGCTGATTAGAGCAGCCTGTCTCCATCTGTCACCAAAATCTGGGAATGGCCTATGTAGCATTGTGCATAGAACACACACTCATGCCCAAGACACATTAGAAAAGGGTTAAAATTTTGAAATCATTCGAATTATACGTTCTCGAGGCTTAAAAAAATATTGTGAGAAAGTGAAAGAATATGCTGCTGCGAGTTTTCCAATAAACAAAGTTGTCCTCTCTCGAAAAACTTCAAAACATCACAAAACATCGGATTTTTGTTTTCCACTTTTCTGATTTTTATTTTATTCAAAATTTTCGACACTCTAAAAGAAAAACAATTTTATTTTTTGTTTAAAAAATCTATTTTGATGAAATTGACCCAAAATTAAGAATAAAAAAAAATCGTATTAAGGAACACCAACATTTAGGGTTTGAAGCTGATCAGAAGAGGCATTCACTAGTTATTACACAGTAAACAGTTTGTTTACTAAAAAGGGCAAATTGAAATTTACACAACTCAAAGTGAGTGACAAGCTGTGTTTTATAAAGCTCACTAATGGTAAAAGTTTGAAGCCGATCAGAAAAGGCATTTTACAGTACCTGATCTGATCCCAACTATTCAATTTTTTTTTTAGGTATTTCAAATTTGCAACTATCTGTACAAAACTTATAGAATGCATTGTCAGTAATATTTTGAAGTAAATCAAAAGAAGCATTCTTTAGTTATTAAGTAAAGAGTATCACTACTTATTCAATAAAATTAGCAAACTGGGAGTTATGCCACCCAGTGGCAGTATGAGCCTTAGGTTCAAGAAACTGCATCGCTGGTTAAAATTTAAAGCCGATCAGAAAAGTCGTTCTCCTCTTACAGCACCGATTCCAGTGATTCCAATTTCTTTTTACTATTTTACTACTACAGTAAAGTTGCCTACAAGCAAACGAAAAGTAGAAGTTACTGTCTTGGTCCTAAGATGCAGCATCCATTCAAGATTAAAGCCGTGCAGAAGAGATAGATATACTGAAGATTATTTAACGTGGTTTACCCCTTATAAACAATCACACTATTTTAGGCACAAAATGGCCAAATTTGCACCTATTCATTTGAATTTAATTATCGTCCGTCGTCGTATTTTGTAGATTCCCTCTTTTGGCTTTTCTTATTTTTTTCTGACCTCTCTTAAATTGAATATAATAGTTAAAAAAGTGACCCCTCTCCTCTCTTGTTTATCCTATAAATGCCTCTCTCTCTTTACTCAAGATATTTTAGTCTACTATTTATCTATTTAGGGTGACTTATGTATAACGAAATTAGGATATCAAGAATATATACAGCCTGTGTAGCCTTATACAATGGAACATGTCATACTAGCAACAATCACTCCCGTCTTTTCGGCCTCCTTCTCGATAATTCCTAGTAACCTCTATGATAGAAGAGCAGTTTGCAAATGAAAAAAAAATTCTGACTTAAGTTTATAGCATTACCAGCGTTAAATAAGTTATTGTTGCCAGTGAACTTGTGCTGAAACTCTTAAAGCAAATTATAATATGCGAAGCATGACAAATTGTCTGTGTCACACGTACTGCACATGGCAATACTGTCGTATGGTATTACATTCTGGCGACGAATTCTATTATTTAGAGGTTCATGTGCACTTTTACTCTCACTCGGTTCTTGTTACTTCTGAAAGACTCCCAGGGGTGGGATCCAAACTTTTTCCAGGAAGCCAAGCCACGGAAGCCGTCCTTTGATTGTAGGCTTTTAACAGATCAAGTTTCATCTCTGATGTTAATGTTCGTCTGGTGGACAACAGTAATAGAATCAGCATGATTCTGACCCTTTACAACAGATATGTATTACGTTTCCTAATTTCATATCTGGATCATGAGATGATTATTTTGTTCGATTCTTTTTTTTTTACTTTTATGATTTTTCATGTGTCAATTTATAATGCTTGTCATAGAGATTTTTTAACCAGAAGTATTCAGTGACTACTCAGTAAAGTTAACGGACCTTTAATTTTTTCATTCACTCCATTTAAATGAATATTAATTTTTCGACGCTAAAAGATATTATTACAAATATCTGACAAAAAACAAAAATTACCAAATTTTATCTACAGTATATTACGTATTCATAATTACTGATTCCCAAACAAGTAAACACATTACAACCAAGTGCGTCTCTGGGTCCCGATAAACTGCTTCCAATGGTGCCTTAAAAAATGTGCACAAGATTTTTGTAAACCATTAATTGCCTTTTTAAAAAATATTTAAAAACGTGAGTCGTGTCAGACATGGAAGTTAGGAAATGTAAGTCCTATTTACAAAATGAGAGATAAATCCTATGAATTACCACCCTGTCAACCTGACGACAAAAAATATGAGAACTGTCTGATCAAATAATTGCATATACAATTTAAAGAGTAGCTCACATGAGGTAATTCTTGACTATTATTTTTTCCGACTTTATTTCACAAAAGCGTATAAAGTTGACAGTAATAAAGAGTACAGTATTATTTATCTGGATTTCAGGAAGACCACTGATTGGCTTTCACAAGAGATTGGTAAAAATAGTGAGTGGCAGCTTTCTTCTGGACCCAGACATGACTGTCTTATAGGCAGGAGTTTCCTTAAATATTTAGATAAGGAATGTGAAATGAAGACCACAAGGGGATATCGGTAGGTACCATTTTATACATTTAATATACCTTTGACGAGTTTCGAGAGCCTTTTTCCCGGCCAGGCTCGTCTGGCTCAAAATTTATGTAAGCAACCAAGAAGAAAATAATTAACAATAATAAACTCACTGACGATAAAAATAGACCAACAAATAATTTCTGAAAATAACACCTATGTGCTTCACTATTATTTGTATAGAGTTTGGGTGAGTAACAAAAATAATAGTTGTAAACTCAATTTGGACATATAATAAACAGTGTTTTTTTTTGGAAAAAAAAAACCGCAGCAGCAGCAGTAAATCAAATAACGTAGATCTTAATGAAACCAAAGTTGCAGTTAGAAGAACTAAGATAAGGCGAAAGAGTTTAAATGTTCACAATAATGTAAATAGTTTTATTATCTTAATTCACATCAAATAATAGTAGTAACAAATTTATTTCAGCTCTACTGTTAATAAGGAGAAATCTTAGTTATTATTACTATAGCAAATATTTTAGGTATTTACAAAAATGAAATAGTTGTTAATATGTCAAGCATAGAGTGGTCCAATAGACACCTTCTACAGTACATCTGTTTCTTTTATAACATAACACTATGGTCACAATATCTAAGAGAGAACTCGCAGCAGTGCATTTATGTTATTAAATAAGTAGTGTTATATACAGCTGTAGTGTCACCCATAGAATGTTTTGTTTTAAATGGATATTTTTAACGATCTGTCCACTTCCTGAACGATGGTCACAATATGGCTGCCAGCGGTTGACTGACTCGTCCGGGATCTTAAATTAAGAGGAAAGACGTTTATTGTCAGTGTTCATTAATAAACTAAATTGAAACACAAACTCCGAAAATTAATTGAATAGTGTATTTTGACTCCTAAGCAGACACACACAAATGTAAGAACATGAATGTATAGGAAAGTTGCATCTCCCAATCGTGCAGGTGACTCTGGAGCGTCGGCTCGCCTCGTGAGAAGACAGGTCAAGGAGTGAGTGTAATGACAGATTTGGAAGTTAGTGACTGGCACAAAGCTTAAAATTTGGACAAGAGGTTCCTCTTTGCTATGTAATTCTTGATCTTGTGCTGGTGTTTTGTATTAGGCTGGTTACTCAAGGCTCATATGTACTTCTTAAGGACAAATTTTGAAATAACGCCAGGATTCCATGGAAACAAGACAGTATAACAAATCGTTCGAAAGCACTCACACTGTTTATTACAGTAACTTGATCTGTTACCGTGAGAGGTACAGGAAGCACGTCAGAGGGTGCCACTGAAGGACGCACTGTCCCAGGTGCAGGAAGCATGTCAGAGGGTGCCACTGAAGGACGCAGTGTCCCAGGTGCAGGAAGCATGTCAGAGGGTGCCACTGAAGGAAGCAGTGTCCCAGGTGCAGAAAGCATGTCAGAGGGTGCCACTGAAGGACGCAGTGTTCCAGGTGCAGGAAGCACGTCAGAGGGTGCCACTGAAGGACGCATTGTCCCAGGTGCAGGAAGCATGTCTGAGGGTGCCACTGAAGGACGCAGTGTCCCAGGTGCAGGAAGCATGTCAGAGGGTGCCACTGAAGGAAGCAGTGTCCCAGGTGCAGGAAGCATGTCAGAGGGTGCCACTGAAGGACTCAGTGTCCAAGGTACTAACAAATGATTCTCCATATACCACCATTTTTACAGGCACGTGCCGGCTTGCAGAATAATTTTATTTAAGGGAAAAATGCATTATATTTCTTATCAATAAAAACTCCTGTCTCTGGATTACAAAGACACTGGCACCCGCCCCAATAAATTTATGAGACTTAACCGCTCACCACTTGCACTCTCTAGGCCAGGCAGAAATTTTTCCCCTCACAGTCCACTCTGATGCGCACTCCATGCTGGTACTCCTGCTGTGGGATATGAATGAAATTCCTTTAAATATTTTCCCTTTAAAACCCTAATGCATCAGATTCTTTTTTTACCCAACATTTTTTCCAAGGATTTTTAAAACGCCCACCTCGTCACGTGCTCCCTGACTCTGATACCTGCAGTATCACAGACACATACATTAGCCTGGAATTCTCTACCGATGCGTTAGTGTAATCCAAAAACTTCTACATGTTTATCTTCAGGTTATCATAGACCCCTTCATCCAAGTCACTCGAGACTTGTGCATGCTATGTGCCCCTGGCTGTCTTGTCTTCAAGAAGGCACTGGACAGGCACCTAAAGTCAGTACCTGACCAGCCGGGCTGTGGTTCGTACGTCAGTTTGCGTGCGGCCAGCAGTAACAGCCTGGTTGATCAGACCCTGATCCACCACTAGGCCTGGTTTCAGACCGAGCCGCGGAGGCGTTGACCCCCGAAACCCTCTCCAGGAATACCATTATCAGGAGATACGTCAAACTGATGGGAAAATCGTTTACTTTACTTTGCAAGATACTCGAAAATCTAGTGCACACGCTGCACATACGTAGTGTCAGTCATCTTACACAAACAACCCGCACGTAGAAGAGAGGAGCTTACGACGAAATTTCGGTCCGACTTTGTAAATGGTCCAAGTCGGACCGAAACGTCGTCGTAAGCCCCTTCTAGGTGCGGTGTGTGTGTATTGTTCCAGTCACGGTATTGTGCCTTTTTTGTATTGTTAGTCACCTTCCTCCATGACACTCGATTCTCCTCCACATACCGCACATGTGCCCACCAGCATCTTGTACTTAAACAAATTTTAATTGGAAATCATTGAATTGTCCTGGTACTCACGCAGTTTTGTACCACATTCTTTTCTCATAATGGAAGCCTCCAGTGACTTTCTAGAAAGTTTAGATAACATGATCATATATTGTTCCATAGACATTCGACGTGAATACTTCGATCTATACAAAACGTTTTGTTTTCCCACTAAAATAATTCTTGCAGGGTACTTGAATAGTGGTAAAAGTTATATGGCTTTTGAAATAAAAAGCCTGACCTCCAGATGAATTCAAAGAATTACTATTATTAATGGTGCAGAGTCCGAATAATTTCAAGTCATTTACAAGGCACATTTGGTTGATCCAGGAATTACAACACACAAGAGGTTCTGGAACATTAAGAGCCACATGAATAGATTTGATCTTCAGTTAAATAATGCCACTGAATTTCTAAACATTTGCAGGGCAGAACAAGGGGCAAGGAAAACATAGCAGGGTAGTAATCTTTACCCATGTATTCCTTCACCATTTAATTACAATATGTACAATGTTAATAGACTACGATATCAGAGTACGAGAAGGTGCAACCAAAAGTCACTGAAAGGCACAAGTTGACACGACCAGTGTTTACCACCCAGCCAGGTGGGTAGGAGTGATGTCACCTTGACTGGAGTACCTGGCTTCCATGTGAATGGTAGTTTGAACTGGTCAATAAGCGCAACAAAGGGACACCAGCACTAATACACTCTGAATTTCCAGTTCACTGGTCAAGAGGGCGGGATAAATGGATGTGACATACTCGGCACACACCATGTGTTTATAATTTCACAAATGTCTTGAATTATTTATGTTATGTGGAATTAAATAATGGTAATACATGTTAAATCAAATAAAAGCCATTATATGTAGTGAATGGAGTAAAATATGTTCTACGAAAGGCCATTATGTGTTGTTGTAAAGAGTATATTATATGGAGTACAATGTAAATTCCTAAAAATAAGCCAAATATGTTACTGAATGGAATAAACAAAAAGACGAAACATATTCATTTAAATGTCTGTAAAGCAATATACATTAAGAAGGAATTTTAACTGGTAACGAAGACAAATAATAGAGTAATAACAATAAAACCAAAATGGTAAGATGCGTAGTGCCGTAGCGGTGAGCTGCCTGACCGGAGACGAGATGACCAACTCAGAAGCGCAGTCAGACGGCAGCTCTGCGAAAACCATGGCCACCCAGATGAGTCAACCATCCTACGGGAAGACCTTCCATGGCGATACCCATTCAAGGAGGAGGAACATGGTAAAAATATTCACTTATAAAATGACCGCTGTGCAAATGACTCTACAGTGTTATATAACGCTACTGATATACATTAGTGACTTTAAAATTGATATGACCTACTCATCAACCAATTTTTTAATTAT